>JAQGDQ010000118.1:337500-585000 GCA_030141605.1 Tubiluchus corallicola
ATCATTTTCCCCAGCACTTAATGCAGTGTAGCTTATCAACACTTGTTATTTTTTCAACATAAGCCACTCATTCACGGTGATTACATACAAGTGTATTAAAAACCAATCAGTTACCCTAAGCCAAGATTGACATTTCTTTTCTCATTATATTAAGTAATTTCTAAGGACTCAAGTGTAAATGATACTAACATTGACACGCATACGTCAATCTCTCGATTAAAACGCAGAGTCTAAACGTCTATAACGTTTCACCTCTATAAAAATTCGAGTTAAAGTACTTGTTTTTCAGATTATAGAACTAGAAATGTGAAAGATTAATACACAATTAATAATAAACTCAATAATTAATAAACTCAATAATAATAAACTCAAGAATTAATAAACTCAAGTAATTTAGTTTCGTGAACATAATGACGACTAAAGTATGCCTCTAAATTTATATTTAATAGGTTGCTTTGCTGGATATTACCAAAACTTAAGTTTTATTGTTTATTTGTATTGGTAATAACCAGCTACAGTTCTAGTCATCTAATTAATTATTCAATTTCTTCAGCAGGTACTGTATACAATAATTATTTTTAATAGTACTTAATAATCTATTGATCTAGCGTATTCAATAAATGAATTATATAAATTTCGTACCATTTAATTCTTGTAAACCGTTTCAGTTATTGAAATTATTACTTTAAAAGTTCTCGAATAGAATTAGTGTAGCGAGTTTAAAACATTTGAGAACCCACATTCCTGAATTCTTGGCTTTAAAGTGCCACAGCTTGTTTCGATAATACTTGAAAGCATCAGTTTTACGAACAATGTTTTTGTATAATCGCATTTTAATGTTAAAGTGCCACACATGTATAAATGTTTGTTTTAAACTATAATCGTTTTCCATGTTTTTTCAAACCCGCACTGGTTATTAAATACACTATTCGCCCTCTAGCTAAAGGTATTTTTTAACTTCGAGCAACGTTAAATAAATCACAGCGCGGAATACAAGGGCAATAAATTTTCAATCTGTTTGATAATGATAGTGAAAAAGACTTTTTGTAATTCTCATCATGTTGTTTGTCCTTTTACTTCTGTCGCCTTATCCAGCGCTGGCGTCAGGCAGGATATTATATCAACATTTCATTTGTACACTGTGTGATGTCTTTATCAAAAAATCAACAAGCAAACAAAGCTAGAAGGTCTGACATTAACGTGTATTACGTCAAGGTGCCAAGTTTTTGGCATTTGCGTGGTTCGTATCGGCTTTTATCAACCAAACCAAAGTGTGATTAAGAACAAAGTAGGCCGGTGCTTACAAACATCAGATCTCTTGCTGCATTATCATTATGCACTGTGCACTAGGTTGGCGTGCTTTTATATGCTCTGCATGGAGGCATTCAACACTCGCTGGCAGAGTCTACTTGTTGCCAGCGGGACCGGCACGTATCAAATTATGAGAGACAACCCTCTGCAGGATAAGACACTCACCGGCATAGACGTTACCTTCGGTTGTATATGCATCCTTGCTCAGCAAGATAAACATGTGTGTTTCTTCGAGTTAGTCACGCGTGTTTATATTGACTAAGCTCGACATTGCTTAATTTCAGTGAGTAGTCGCCCCATCACGACCGCGTGACTATTACCTTGACTAGTTTTTATTGAAATTCACAAACTTACCGTCTCTTAAAACTAGTTTTACATTTAGCTCGTTTTTAACACTTAAAAAGAGCGCAGTGAAAATATATATAGTGTTGCTAATATCATACCTTTTGCTATAAGTGCTTTTAAAATATTAAAATAGGCTTCTTGATGCTGGGAATATATATATATATTCGTGTATTAAATTTGCCCCTTTAATATTGCAGAGAGGAATCCAGAGAAGCAATTTTAACTGTTAGATTTAATTCTTTTAAGGTAATCAATTTTCCCCTAGAAAAAACGCCTTTGGTGAACTAATGATGCTTCTTGGCGTCAGGCTGCCGCAGTTGGGGGCGTGGTCTTGTCTCGCTCTTTACGTCACGTGACTCGTCCAAAAATTTTAGACAGGATTCCTGAGGAACAGGAAAAATCAAGAACTTAAATGCCAGTGACCATAAAACATTGTTTCTTTATGTTTTATTTACATCAGGTAAAATCAGACAACTCATCTCCCGTATCCTTTCAGGCAATGGAGATTCGAGGACAGTGTCTGAATTCATCTCATTCGTATGATAGAAAAATAGGAATACTATTAATGTTAACTGCTTTCTTGGCGTGGATGCGTAGAAATAGGAAATTGTTCAGGTAAACAAAACAAAAGCAAAATCTACAAATGTACCAGCAAATGGAGAAACAATGAAAAACAGAGATTTTATAGAAACAAGAAAGTAGCGAAGTAAGAGCCAGAACAACACAACAAAAAACATTGCCAGAACAAGTAAAGTAAAATTTAAAAAAAGACAGGTGTAACGGGCGCAAAAGTTGGTTCGCTGCCTTCAGTTCAAACGTAATGATTTGATTCGATTTAATTGAAATCTTCGTTTCAATCCTATTCATATGAAAAATTACAACACACAATACGTATAAAACATGTATTACAAAAGCGAAATTATAAAATACTCTTAAATTAGATGTTAGTATAAATATACACAGCAATAATAACTGGTGTTATATCAGATGTAAAATATGCATCGCATTCCTTCAATTCTTTACAGATAATACGTGTACTGTAACTGACTCTGCTATACAGACTATGTACACATTTCCTATAAATTACGCCAAAATACAGCACAGTCAATGAGTGGAAGCCACAGAGCATAAGACTGTGTTTTAGTTAACCTGGCTTTTTAAGTAGTATTCTCTTAAGGTAATTTTTGCTAATTTTGTAGAAGTAAAATATTGTTATATCATTTAAAGACGTAATGATGACCTGTTATGTAACAGACAAATTTATAATTGTGAACTAGACTTAATGTCTTAACAGCTCATAATTGGGTATGTGAGCATATTATATTTTTTTACAGAAAGACAACTATTTGACGTCTACTGAGCGTGATCATCACCACAAGGGAGCAGAAACAAAAAAAAGAAAACAGCAATCAGAACAAGAGCAGAAATAAGATTATCAACAGCAAGAAGAACAATTGCAAGGACAAAAGCGAGATTCAAAACAAAAAGAAGTGTAAATGCAAAAAGGCAAAAAATACGAAAACGAAAACAGGAGGAAAGCAAGAGCTAAACAAAAGGAAAAGGAAATGCTAGTGAAAGACCAAAGGAAAACTAGCTGTGTGGCAACTATGGTGTAAAACTCGAACAAGATGAGAAAGTTAAAAGAACTAGAACAGGAATTAATAAAAACAAGAACAAAGGTACGAGGAATAGCAAATACAAAGATTATAGAAAATAATTTTGAGAACAAGTTGAAATGCCTGACTATTACAGAGATTATAACAAAGTAAGTGCAGAATCAAAAGATGAGAGACAGCAACAATGAGTGCAATAAAAATCACAAGATGACGAAGAACAACATAATAAACGACAAAGAAGTACAGTAGTAACAAAAGCAAAAAGAAAGAAACATAATCCCTTGGCCTTTTGTTTAATGTTCCTCATTACATTCCTCGTTCCTCCCCGGACTTTTTACAAAAACTTGTTTGAATATTTGCTTGGCGTCTTTATATAATAATAATGACTCTAATATGTTTCCATATTAATTCCATGTGTACAGATAAGATGCGTTGTAAGCAACGTAAATTTTCAATGCTGACAGAATCGCATAAACAAACAGGTTCTTGTGTGCACATTCTACAAGCCGCTGAGGCAACTCCAAGAAGCCAGAATACTCAAACAATTTTATGTCGGTTTTCACTCGTTCCGTCAGTGTGAAAGGCAACATTGAGCATGCAATCTCATCCAAAATCTAGCCTCTGCGCGTCATTTACAAACTCAACTTGAGAAACCGAGACAGTAACGACGAGTTGGACGAAAACTAAAACATTTCTAACATCTTTATGTATCGGAAGGGGCATAAATAACGCAGTACGGTTACTCACGTGACAGAATCATGGCCCATTAGTCAGCCGAAAATGAGGAGCTTCTGATTAGAGTTCGATATGGCGGACTAGAGGACAAAGATTCATTCAACGTTTCGCCAGTGATTCGGGTTTCTGGACCGCACAAGTTGGTATACAAACGACCTCAAATACTCAAGCTGTTTGCAATATTGAAACGCGCCAAGCAAATTGCTTTAATGTAGCTAACTGGATTTATTTTATACACTCCTGTATCAATAAACATCGATTAAGCGGCTTCATGCGCTATACGTGCCTATATACAAACCACACTAGGTGCCCGTCAAAAGTGTATCTAAAATTAATAATAAGGTATGGAAGATTTGTACAACATCTGCTGATTAGAATGCCAATTATGTCATTCGTCATCGAGGAATCTCTTGTCGAAGTGACACAGAAAGTATTTCTTCTGGGAATAAAAACGATAAATATTCTTCTAGCTCTGAATAGATGATTATTCTCACTGTCTTTGCTACATTCGATTGTAAACCAAACAACAAGCGCTGCTAATTGAGCACTGATCGACTGGTTGAATGACCAGTCAACGGACCGGCTGACTGGATTACCAACTTACAGTGACATAGATGCTTTGATAAAATCTTTGCTACATTGATGAGGTTGCAACTCATGTTGTCTACGTAAATGATCGACTTTAAATGAAATTTACCCCGTCTTTGGCTCACTAATGGGCAACATTGTGGCATTGGATTTTTTGCAAAAATTTGTTTGGTTATTTGTTTGATATAGTTTATATAATAGCGATTTATCTTTGATATAGTTTATATAATATTGATCTGTATGATCACCAACTTACTGACTGATTAACATACTGCTTTGCTGACCCATCCGACCAACCGGCTAATCACTAGGTTGATTAGAACTGAAAGAAAGATGCTCGAATGGCCGTGTTTTCTACTCATCGAGTTGATAAGCTCATAGATTATCGCTCAAGGTTCATTTCTCATTAGGTTAACCTGCCTAGCTTACAAAAATTTTCCAGACTAGTAGTTAAGGCTACACTCTAGTTAGCTGCTGCCTGAGTTCGCTAGAAGATTTTTAGATAACGATAGTGTAAAAGTTGATGCACGTCATAGGCATCTTATCATGTCTCAGGATCCTTTTATACTTCATTGGCGGAATTGGTTTAATTATAAATGCATTGATGATTTGATGCACATACAGAAAATTCCGGATGCAGCAATAGACGTCCACGATCTTTCGATGTCCTGCAACTTTTGCCTAGAGCTTGTAAAAAAATCCTCCGCCTCTGTCACGGCTAAAGACTTTTGCATTAATTTTATCGTTTCCTAATATTGTTACACGTTCGTTTATGACATATGGGACTAAGTGAGCCCAGAGGTGGGTTCTGCAGTTTTACCAATTAGGCATACTGACGCTGAATATTCAATTTTCTGCGTTAAAAGAGAAGCCTAACATGGTTATAAAATAAAACAGTGGCGATCTTTTCTTTTTGCTGTCTGTGCTGTCAGTGTTGTGCTGTCGAAATCAATTACAGAATTACAATTATCGAAAATGGTCAAGATACAAATGCAACTGATATACCGATTGATGCTAATTTGGACGTTCATTTTTCCTTGGTTCATTAAGCATAGGCGACTTCTTGTTATCAAATCTTAGATTTAACAATCCTGTTTCAGAATTATTTATCACTTGTATTATGTTAAATGTTTAATTTTTTCATAGTGTCATACGATATTGTGTATTCTGGGTATTCTTCGTTCCAGTGTTTGTAGAAAATGCGAAAAAATAGTCCTTGTTGTTGTTCCTCATGAATAAAAAATGGATTTTTAGTGCCGCAGGTAGGGAGAAACTATTAGTATGTGCATAATTTATTTCCATATTGGTTACTTATTTCAAGATTCTACAATTTCGAATAATTTAAATGACCATACTCCTTAATTTGTTAGAGAACCGTAACGCTTGCATTGCCATTGCCGAAGCCTAACGCTTAAAAGAGAAAACAAACCATCGGAGTGCAGTTGGCAATATCACATGGCCTCTGCAAAACTTTTTTGCAAACTAAGCAACTTGAAATCGTAGACACATCGCATTTTTATATATGTAAACCATTGTGTTCAGTCAGGTGATTATTACAAGTTAACAGAAAAAACCATTTATTAAGCTAAAACATTGGAATTGCTTTTAATAAACCTAAAAACTAGCTTTTATATCGCAGGACAATGTAGGTCCAAGGACAAAAAGGTTAATGTATTAATTATTCATTTTGCCATCGTATCGATTAGACAGATTACAATATGTATAAAAGGTATTCCGCTGACTTATTATTTTATGTTAGTAATTTTTATTAAAATCGAAAAAAAATCGTAAAGACAGCACGAGCCATTAGGTAAAGACAGACTTGTCTTCGGAGATTTTAGCGCATTTCTTTTCCACTTTGATAATAATTTTGCTCACGACTAGTAGAATGCAGAAACCCCGTTTGAGGCACTCAGCATGATGAAAGATATTTATCGCAACGAGTAAAATTTAATAAAGTTATGCTCTCCGAAACAATCCGTATATCTTGCAGACATTTGTGCCATAATCTTGACAATAAAACGATTGATCAAACGCAAGATAGGATTTCCGTGTCGGTTTGCAATGTGTAATAGGGCTGCACTTCAATATACGGCGTTCATTGGAAATTGTTTCTTTCAAATGATGATGAATCTGCAAAATAAATGGCTATAGGTATGGAAATAAAATAACTATATATTTGTGTTATAAAATCGCAAATATTCTTGTTGGTATAAAAGCCTATGTACTATTACAGAAACTAATTTTTTTCCGAGTCGTTTTTCTCAATAAGAACGAAAAAATAAAGTACATAGCGTAGTGCCTATTGTCAGTGCATAGTGCATAGTACATAGTACAATGTATATAATGAATATTGCTCTGTAATGTGTAATGTATAGAGTATATTGTATAATGTATATTGTATTGTACAGTGTAGAGCGTGCAGTATAGCATATAGCGTATCGTATAGAATGTATAGTGTATAGTGTACAGTGCTTATTGCATAGTATAGTGCATAATTCATATTATATATAGTATACAGCGTATAGTGCATATTATGTATGTATTTAGTAGCGTATATAGTAAAAATGTATATAGTGTTTAATGAATAATTTGTAGTGTACAGTGCACAATATACAATATACAGTGTATGGAGTATATACTATCCTTTGTATAATGTATAGTGCATATCATAGCATAGGCCACAAGAACTGTAAAAAGACCTGAAAGAGAAAAAACACACATAACAACGTAACAATAACGTTAGGAACACAAACTTTATAACAATGTTAACATTGATTTGTAGGTTAACTGCAGTATAAGCCAGACTGTCTGACTTACCCGCTACTCCCGTAGGATTTTCCCAAATTGGCTTCCAGCACCGAAGCTTCATAATCTGACACTCAATGCGAAGGATTTGCCATACAACTCGTCAAAAAGACCACTTTGCGTGATCCGCAGGCAAAAACCAACGACGGACACGGCGCTGAATAGCCAGAGTAAACAGCAGAAACCTCTAGTGAGTTCCTCTGCGAAGGAAGAGCGCATGAGAAGAAAGGGAATCTGTGTTTTTCAAACACTTGATGACAAAATGCATCCAGCGGAAAGAAGCTCTTGCCACAGGGATACAAGAGACGCTTCTTTGCCATCACTCTTACGAGCAGGATAATTATAGTGAGGCCTCTATTCTGTATTGGTTATGAAAACAAGGGTGGATACCAGCATGCGAGTAATAAAAAAACTCATCGAAATCACAATGGATTGTCTTCGTATTAAACTGTCTGTAATTAAAAAAAAGTTATTAGAATTTTGATACAACTGATTCACAATGATACTACAACATGCATCATCGATAGAACAAAAAAGTCTTTTGAACTATATACTCTCTCTCTCTCTCTCTCTCTCTCTCTCTCTCTCTCTCTCTCTCTCTCTCTCTTTCTCTCTTCCCCCCTCTCTCTCTCTTTCTCTCCTCTCTCCCCCCTCTCTCTTTCTATCTCTGTCTCTACCACCTTTCTTTCCTCTATTAAATAAAAGAAACAACGCAGATAGTAGTTGCGAAGTAAAACGGTCAAATGTTGAAAATGAACGAGGATAATGAGAAAGAAGAAGAAAAAATGTAGTGGCGACTACCGTGATGATGACGATGACTTTGAATCTGCAACTATTTTACGTATTATGTACCAACAGCCACTCACTGTTCCAAATTGTGGAAGCCTGGGGTTCTGGTAAAAAGGCAAAAAACGTTCAAGCCAAAGCTAATAAATATGCAGTGATCTCGTACAAATTCATTAAAGACAAGTAAACGAGTTATTCTTTTGGGATATGCTTCGACTCATAATTGATGGGGTCACAGACGCATGTCTTGATGAAGGGAAGTGACTAAACCAATTGATTATTATGATAAAAAGGAAGTCTGTGTAGTGACTTGCTTCACGGAAAAAGAGCAAGTTTGCATAACCAATATTCTGTGCTCTGCGGCAAAGAAGCTGTGAGAAATTTTGAACAGCTAACATAGGGAGAGCTGGCGGAGACTAATTCACTAGACAGAAATAAAATTTTTGAGGCACTATTGCCAATTTACCCTAATTTGACCAACCAACGATTAATGAGAATTTTAACTGCATGGCATAAAACCTGACTTCACCTACTGCAGTGATTTTAATTTGCACTTATATACCACGCACTTTCTAGCCATGCAGCGATTTTGTACCTCTGCTTTAGAGATAGCGGAAAACGGCGCAAAACTTCAAATGTAGACTGAAAAATTCTCAATTACTGAGGAAGAGCTTACCACAAGATGAGCGTTATTAGTGGAGTTGCTAAGAAAATTGAAGATCACCAAACGGCATGATCTAGCTTTCCGCCTGGGAGTCGTGAGTTCGATACTGCGACCGCTTTATACCAAAGACTTTAAAAATTGTACCTGCTTTTGCCCTGCTTGGCGCGTGGTATTTAGGGTAAAAGCGGGGTAATAATACTATCTGTTATGCAGGTGTAGATTAGTTATATACAGTCGGCAAAAAAGCTCTTTGAGCTTAGGTCAATTGTTAATCCAAATTCCGACTTTAAATAAAGATTATCATTACTATGATTATTATCAAATCAATGAGGAAATTAGTGAAATACACTATGTTTCTGTGTATTCAGTGAAGCTATCTCAGCTGGCTGGCTTAGAGACTGCTTATTCGTGTGTTCGTTCTCTGCTGACGTGTTTTTACTAGGCTTGTAATGGACTGGCACTTAACCCAATCCTTAGTGGTTAAGTAATACCTACGGCTTATTCAATCAGACTTTCTATGATCACAGTGTTGTAAACTTGAAAGCCTCCTTTCCCTTTAATGCTAAAATCGATGGCGAAATCTTTTTCAGCCTTCGCAAATTCTTTCTTATTTATGCAACTTCCGCAGTCTGAGTTATTAACTCTTGCTCGGCGGAAGTAACATTCCGGAGCAACAGTGTTTCCGGTAGCGGTGGTGGGAGTGCTACTTGCTTCAAATGAATGCTGTGACTGATAAAGCAGAGTAAAGTGGCTTTTTGAACAAGTTATATGATGATCGAGTGCTCGACTTGATAGCATATCCATTAGGTTTGATAGCTTTTTGATAAATCGCCCGATTTCATTTGGTCATTCCAACGAAGCACATCCGCCATTTCAAAGTCTCGTGCTGCTTGTAGATGCTGAGTTTTTATTTTAGTCATTCTTACAAGAAATAATCGAGTTAAGATGATAAGAAGAAGCAAGCTTTATATTTGGCGCATAAATTCTTAAGTAGATAAATTGGAATGGTAGATTAGTAAGTAGATAGGCAGGGAGGTAGACAGGTAGGTAGATAGTTAGGTTGGTAGATAGGTAGGTATGTAGATAGTTAGGTAGGTAGGTAGGTAGGTAGGTAGGTAGGTAGGTAAGTTGGTAGATAGGTAGATAGTTAGGTAGGTAGATAGGTAGGTATGTAGATAGTTAGGTAGGTTAGCATTAGTATTACAATTCGTTATTTAATAAAAATATATTTATATTCATACTGCTAAAAAGTGACCCTCTAATTGAGGGCTCTAAGGTAGAGTACATAAATTTGATTAAAAAAATGAAAAACGTTTATTGATCTAAAATTAAATAAGAATATTAAAACCACTAAGTAGCTAATTAGATAAAAGAAGTTAGTTAAGTAGGTAGAAAAGGTCGTACGTAATACTTGGGTAGGTACTTAGATAGACAGTAGGTACTGAGTAGGCAGGTAGGCACGTAGAAGTAAACAGAAAGCAAATAAGTTTTACGTTATTCGCTTGCCTATCTGTCAGTTTAGTCACTTAACTGATTATTTGTATTTTGGTCACTCATGGGCTGCTTGATTTTTTGCTTCACTATCTGTTTGTTTAGTTGTTTATATACCCTTGCCGCTTGTTTACTTAACTGCTTCCTTACTTCGTTGCTTGACAGTTCAACGGTTTGTAGTAAGTGATTCTTGACACCTATTCACAAAATATACGACCTTCGATTCTCTTGAACAAAAGTTGGTAGTTTAAAACGAATTGCACGTTTCTCAAATGTTGTTTTTACTTTTTACAACATCAATCTGCCTTTCTTAGACAAGTGCGCAACGCGTCGCTATTAAGCATACCACCCGCTCAATTAAAGGCAACCATGCCTGCTTTGTGCATTGCAAAATTTGAATGATAATTGTGTTAGCTCGATCGGCTTAACCCTTGCCTAAAAATGCCTGTCAGGAGCCGACGATTGATTTAACAAAGATTGTAGCCAGCTGTAATCTATGTAAGGAAAAAAACATACGCACCTGAAATGGAACGTTTTTGACAAACGGATTTTTCTCTTTAGCAAAACAATTTGGCTTGTGTGTGTACAATAAATTATACGGCTTAAGTTTTTGAAGAAAAAAATCGGCTTATGTGAAAGGCAACTTTTTGCATGAACATCAACTTTTGCATAAATATGGACACCACCCATCTGGATAAACATATAAATTTTCGACAGACCGGTAGACCACCCTTTGCCCACCCAATTCGTCATTCCTATGCTCACTAAGTGATTTTATTTTCGCTTGATAAGTTCATGTGCCAAGGAAAACATTTCACTATAAGTTTCATAAACCTAGCACTGGAGTTCAACTATTTATTCATATTTATGAAACCAAAAACAAGTAATTATGTTTTGTACAGGTTGTAATTATTATGATGTGCACCACTGTATGTAAACGGTAGTTTGCCTTCGTGGCCGGGTTATATTCGTTAAAAATCTAACTATAAAGTTTTAGTTAAATTTCTTGGCGTCCACAACATGAAATAATCAAGTTCATTTCTGCCCACACATCGCTGATTTAAAAAAAACTGACTTCGGTCATACACTGCTTACAATCACTTCCATAACATGAACAAATTCTCGTTGAGATTTTACAAATTCATAACTCTTTTTCGTTAAGTCAGAAAGAGATAATTAAATGCTGTTTTGCGAGACGTCTGTGATTGCTCTTCGTAAAATTTAGAGACGACAGCAGATTCGATTTGCGTTGTAGGTGGGGGAGGCTGTTTAAATCGAAAAAGCAAGTTGACTACTGGATCAGAACGAATTAATAAAATCTGCAATGGGATACGTCAGTTTGAGCCTTCTAATAATTCTAGGTTGTTTTTTATATTATCAATGTTTTCCCTAAGAGTCCACTGTAGTGATTTTCTATAGCACCCTTGCTTGCCAGCTTCTGCCGGCGTCATTGGCATTATGCAAATGTATGATCAGCCGAGAATATGCATCAATTTCTGTGATTGCAACCGAACAGTCTTTCTAACAACAAAGTCGTCAAATTAGTCACAGACCCAATTAGTGGGGAAATAAAAGCCATTTTGCTGCTGTAATGCTTTCCCCAAATTTGCATGAAGTTGACTGAAAGTGCCTGGTTTCGTAATTTAATTAAATGGCGGGTGTGAATGCATCCAGATTAAGATCAATTAAAACAATGAGAATTAGTCAAATTTTATGCAGGAGGTTTGGAAAAAGACAAACAGTGCATTAATTATCATAAAATTTTCATCAATTTAGCTTTGCGAATCATGGTCAAGAAACAACTGTTGCAATTGATGATGATGATGATCTTGTTAATGTTGGCGATAGTGTAGCTGGCGGCGATTGTTGCAGTGTTATCGAAAGCAGTTGCAGCAGATATGATAGTGTTAGTAATATTATTTCTGTTGTGCAACTAATAACGTTACTGATATTGACGATGGTGCTAACAAACGTGATGGTATGGACGTGGTGTTTGTGGTAATAAAGAAGCAAGTAGAAACGTGTATGGCAAGGGATATGAGTGTGCATTTCGATAATCGTGGTGACGTATTGGCTGTGATGACGGCGTAGTGGTTGGCTGTATTTCTGTAAGGTTAGTATAGAAATGATGGTAGCAACAATTCTTTTTATATAGTTCGAATGTAGCACTCGTTAGCAGATCAGTATGGTATTTATTAGCGCAGACGATCGTTTCGACAGGATATGTCATTTTCAATGCTAGAATCAAGCTAAAAAATATAATCAGTACAATTTATGACACTACTAACCAAGGCACACAATGTCATTGCACAATCACAGAAGTGAAATTGAATTGCGAGGTTCTCTGGCAGTTTATTTCCACTTTGTGATTGGCAATGATATTGTGTGTCTTGGTTAGTAGTGTCATAAATTGTACCGATTATATGTTTTAGATTGATTCTAGCATTGAAAATGACATATGCTGTCGAAACGATCGTCTGCGCTAATAAATACAATGTTTAGTTTTTTATTTATCGAAGTTCATGAAACAAGGACAGACCCACAAAAAAAATCAGGCAGGTGTGAAGACAGACCTTCACTCAGAATTGATATTAGAACAAACATTTTGCAATAAGAAATAAAGCTGAAATAGATGTAAATTGTGTGCTTTCATTATCCAACGTTTAGATTCATAGTCGTCAGCAAGCTCTTAAAATTGATGCTTTAAGATTTATTTCGAAATCTTGATTACCGCATAGTCTCTGCAACTAATTTTACTAAAATGTTTTCGACGTGAAATGTTTATTTAATAAAACTGCAACTATTAAAACCATGCAAACAGAAATCACGTACACAACTGCTGTTATGAGTGCATGGAAATATTGACTTAAATTATTGAGAGAAAAATATTGACTTAAAACAAAATTCAACGTTCACACAAAATTAATCTTTCAAAATACTAGGAAAGTTCGTACCGTATAAATAACACGTGTAGCAAAAAAGAGATTTAGGTTTTTGGAAGGTAAGTGACAGACACCCCAATCTAGGTCCGCCTTCTGTGCAAAGTGAAGCTGATTACAACGAGTTAGCCAAGAAAGAAATTTGTGAGTGTTATCACGTGTGTTTGAACTAGCAGCAAAACAACTGCCGACTGTCTCTGATTTTGGAAATACAATCCGTCTTCTTAGAAGATCTGGTGTTGCAACAGTCTGTACTGTGTGTTAGTTTTAATGCTTAATATTTGATCGGCTGCATAAATTACAAGAGCAAATCTCGGTGGGGTTTCTTAGATGTTATCGCGATGGCGGAATAAGAACAGTGCTGCATCACTGAACATTATGTACAGGGCGGAAACGATGACAGCCTCATCACTGAATATTAGGCAGGACGAATTTTGACAGGGCTTTTTATTGGGTATATGTAGGGCAGAAGTACAACAGTGTTTCTTCGCTTTTTGGTAGTTGGTTGGGCGTGCAGTTTTTAGGACTTGAATTACGCACTGTGCACATACATCATCGAAATCTCCTTGCATCATAACGTTAAAACGTTTAAATTTTCTTTTGCGAATTCTGTTTTTCTGGATATTTAAGTATTTTTCTCATTTTGATCTGATTTCTGACTGAACCATATTTTATCCTAAATTTGACTATTATTTTTTTAGGAATGGCTGGTTTTTGTAGTTATTTTCTGTTTCTAGATGTTTACGTATTTTTCGTAGATGTGTTCTAAATACTCTGTCGTTATTGTCATTTGTTTGCTACTGTCTTCTGTGAAAGACGATTGACTCGTCGTTACCAGCTTAACAGCTTTGGTTTTTCGCCACCCTTTCTCCGTTGTCCATTTGTATTTTTTGCGTATTTATTGTTATGTAATGTAAATTGATGGAAAAAATAAATTAATAATCTAGTCTAAGTACACTTAATCTTAATTACTAGAAACAATACCAACTGATACTATAGTTAGCAGTATGGCATGTAATGGAGGCAGCCGTTGAATGATATATAAAAATAAGCAGTAAGAAACACAAAAGGCTTTTCAAAAATTAAATTTCCATCTTGAATGTGTACGCGACGGCAATGTTTGCACATGATCCACATTATTATCGGTTAACACTTTCTTTTGCAGTTTGATTTTTCATTTTATTTTTATTTTATTTATTTGTTCACGTTTTCACAGGGCAGCTAATAATTTCATTATAATCGGGACTTAACAGAATTTTTATAGATGGTTTCCTATTCTCAACTTTCTGTCAATTTAGATGCTTAACCCTTCTGTCCTTAACTTATCAGCCTGATCCTGTGATAAATACATCGAGTCATTCATTCATAAAAAGTTCATATAATGCCTTCACAGGTATTAATTAGGTTGTTGAAACTAAATTAAACCGAAAGCCGGGAAAGTGTAAAGGACCAAGCAGAAATTTGATCAGTTAAATATTTTAAGATGCTTCCTCAGAAGGTTCAGATAAGGTTTCAGGTATCTAGTCTCTTCTTCATTTCTTCAATAATATTGAAATTAAGACCATAAGAATTATTACGTTTATACGCTTTTTCTGACTTAGGCTTACTAGAAAACTAGTAAAATAAATGTATATGCTTAATACAGTCTTATGTGTATATAAGGGCGTAGTTTATCTTTGCATATAAGGTGATATACCGTTATTGACACAACACGTAACTGTGCCTGTGGGAATTGTTTGCACTGGCGTCCCGGAAGGTTAGTGTGTCACCATCACCTGCCCTAAAAACACAAGGGGATAGTGTGGCTTCAGTATACGTTACCTGTGCGTGAACACTGGCAGGTGAAGCCGTACTTAAAGCTCTACTTCGGACACTGATAAATGACAAGTGCTGCAGGTGGGTCAGATGGGTTGAAACTTGCTAGGAAAATGCAGAATTCTTATTTTCAGAAGTTTTCAGGAATGTGACGCGTATACTTATCACTCCACAATAAAAACATTCAGTCTGCTATTTGTACATGGTATAACGATGCCATTGCTCTTGCTGTTGCTGTCGCTTCTCTCACTGTTTCTGCTTCTGTTGGCCCTACTGTGGTCACTTTATGACGTTGACAATGGCGATGATATTAGCAATAATGATACCAACGATGGCGATCATAATAGCGATGATGGCCTTGACAATGATGATGATGATAACTAATATAATTATATCCAATCATATAAATAATTTATCATCAAAGAAGGACAGTAAATACTAAATAAACAACTACACTGTTTGGTGTAATTATCCTGTGTTGAAAAATAGTCTCACATAGACTCATTTTAAAGTGCACTTTCTGAGTACTTTCCGGTATTAATTAGTTTTAGTTTCGAAAATAATCTATATTACGCTGCGCAGCATAGATCTTGAGCACATTAAACAAAGGATAATCTGGTATCCCGGCAGAATACGACATGAATTTGCCAGGAATGCGATGATACGCGCTGGCCTGGCGTTCAATGCAGACAACAAATGGAATACCTACAATGCAACTGTGCCCGGTGTTACAGGAATTTAATGGCAAGGCGGTTGATG
Source organism: Tubiluchus corallicola (assembly GCA_030141605.1). Taxonomy (NCBI): domain Eukaryota; kingdom Metazoa; phylum Priapulida; class Priapulimorpha; order Priapulimorphida; family Tubiluchidae; genus Tubiluchus; species Tubiluchus corallicola. The sequence goes on from JAQGDQ010000118.1 coordinate 353,358, forward strand.
AAAAAACTTCTAGCTCTGAGACTGAGTCTGCTGCAGATTCTGGTTGAAAAGCAAAACATTCTTCCTGTCATTTGACTTTTATTGAAATTGAATTTCATATTGGAATGAAAAAATCCCATGAAATTAGTCTGTGTGGAAAATTAGTCTAACACAGACTAATTTTGATAGTGCAAGCTAAGACGTTTGTTTCAAAATTAGTCTTACGCAGACTAATTACAATGAACAATAAAATTCAAGAGTTTTCCAGAAGAATCTTCAAAATAATATAGCACTCAAAAGTAAAATCAATTTATAAAGTTCCACAATTGACTGCAGGACTTTACAGGAAATCAACTCTTTTTAGTTTATTTTTTAATATTAATAAAGCAATAGAAACTGAACAATACAACAAACGTTATCAACACAATACAATAACAGAAATAGACCAGGGACATCAAAGTGACAAATTCCGGCAGGCCTATACTACAGGCGAAGCTAAAATATGATAAATAATTAAGTGTCCTTGGTTCAGGTTAGTCTAGGATTAGGCTACTGTTTTTTTAATTATCAGTTGAATCCGCTTTCCTGAAAAGTTAAATTAATACTGGCGCACGTTTAATACATCGGTGCGTGTGCGGAATTAGAGAGTCTGATCTGCGCTACGAGTCATAATTAAGCCATTACGTCATGCTGTGATCATAAGACTTCCTAGGATCCTGAAATAATACACGGGTAATGCACGGATAAATTATAAATTAGATAGGATGATTTTGATTGACGGACGGAACGGGAAAGAGAGGACGGATTGAGGTATGGGAATATCTGAAATGATACCAGTGATAGTTTTATTTAAACTTCTCGGAACAGGAGAAAAGGGCGAGTAACATTTATGTTAAAATGCTATATATTATTTTTGAACCGACTGTATGATCTAGTGATAACGCGACCGCTTTCCCTTTTGGAGGTCGTGAGTTCGATACTGTGGTCTGGTCATACTAAAAACTTTAAAAATTGTACCGCCGTTACCCTGCCTGGTGCTTGTGAAGGCGGGATAATAATCGACTCTGTTATGTAGTTTACATAATTACACAGAATTGTTGTTTACAGTCGGCAAAAACTCTTTGGGCTTATGTTAATTATTATCCAAAAGCCGACTTTAAATAAACATTCTTATTATTATTACGTTATTATTATTATTATTATTATTATTATTATTATTATTATTATTATTATTATTATTATTATTATTATTATGATGATGATGATGATGATGATGATGATGATGATGATTTTTTTATTGCTATAATGAAGTCGTTTTAAGACTTCTTTGTGTGAAAATTTCGATGTATAGTGTATAATTAAACTAACGGATACTTGCCGCATCGTTTATTCTAGCTACATACTTCTGATTAACAGCATCTCATATGACACGAACTTGAAATTGATTTTGCATTAAATTTAATCTACACATATGCACTGAAAGGTAGGAACTGAAAAGAATGCGCAATTCAACTTTTTTCTGATCAGTATTATTTTAGCTTGCTTGCTCTTGACTAATGTATCGAACTTGAAAGGGGGAAAGTATCTGATGAAGATCACTAAAAATGTATTGTAATTGAAATTCTAAGTTAAATCCCAAGTTGTCCACATTTTATTTACACAGATTTTTTATGATTTCAGTCAGGACTTTCCCATAGACGTAAGACAGTCGTTCGTAAATTTAACTTTTTTCTCCGAGACCTTTTTTCCTTAATGGAATTCTTTAACACAAAATAGTTTTCCGGTAATTTTTTCCACGAAAAACTAACTAAAGTTTCACTATTTTGAAGAACAGCCTCAACATATTATCAATAGAAAATTTGTTATAAGAATTAGTTTTTTTCTGGACTTGTGTACAAATTTTGACTTGAGGCGTAATTCCTTAGCTAGAGTGCCCACAGGTACAGGGCACATTTAAAAAGCAGCAGCCTTTGAAACTAATTAAATTAATAGAATAACTTGATAGAATGACTTAGAACAAATTAACTTTAACTGAATCTATTTGTTCAGCATATTCAGTTAAAACTTAATTTAAAAATCTTTTAGTGCAATGCCATGTGGTATATCAGTGTTTTATCTCATTTTCTGTTGAATTATAAATTACTGTTCATGTATAGTAAACTGAAATCTAAATGTAAACGTAGCGACTTTCTGGCTCATTTATGAATAGAGTCATGTATTTTTCTAATTAATTTTTTGTCGTTTTCTAGTGTCACATTTTAAGAGCATAATTTTTTAGTTCACACCGCCTGGGGTTCTTTCACTGTGAAGTCTTTGTGTAAAAATACATTTGGTCATTAATTACCATCGCTCGTCGGGCTACTGCACGACTGCTAGCGCTCAAAGCTTCAAGCTTCTCTCTCTCTCATTGCGGTTGCAATTTCTTCATAGCGTTGAAAAGGGCAGCGCAGTCGCCATGTTGCGCAGGTCTAAACGCTCAGGGGAAAGCGTCACGTTTTACAATCGTTATAACAGCTATAAGTGTGCTGCGCGCCGCCGCACAGGTGCAAACCCCCTCACTTCAGCTGCCGATAAGAATGGAGGTGTGGCTTCATCTTTGACGTCACGACGAGTGGGCGTGGACAGGTCAGCTTGGTAATGGCAGGAGAAAGCAGTTTTCGACAATGAGAGGTATATTGTTACATTCTTTTCCATTTTTAAAAACGTGAAAAAGATTTTTATTTCGTTAAATGAAGTGGCTTTATATTGTAATAATTAATTTAAATTTAGTTCTTCTAACAGTTTGGATTCTCGTTAATTTATCATTGCTCAGCTTTTGCGTGATAGTCTTATTCACACAGGTAAAATCTCAGAGCTTGATAATAATAAATTATTAATAGAGCTAGAAATAAATGCTATGAAATTTTTATTGATTTTTATAAACACTTAAAAATTGAAAACTTAAATTAAAGTTTAAAACAGTAATTATGTGAAAGGCAATTATTATTAATATATTTAGGCGCATTTATAGTTCGAGAAGCGACCAACAAATAAAAATTTATTCTAATCTACAATTTCTATTCAGTATTAAGAAGGCTTAATAATATAAAAAACTGTAATAGCTAGATCTTCATGTTTCTTAAAGGAGTATATTAGGAATGTTAAATATTAATTATATTAGTATATTTAATTATATATTGATGAGTAATCCGTGATTCAACCATATATGCCCTTAACCTGCAATACCCTAACATCACGGCGAGATATTCTCTTTCGAAAACAAATTTGTAACTCAAACAATAACTTAAATAAATCAATTATTATAAAAAAATAACAATAATTTATAAATATTTAAATATCAAACAGCTGTTTAGCCACAAAGAACGAAGTGTCCTTATTTTGCAGAACAACGAAGAAACATATATACTTAAATAAATTTTGTAAAACTCGGGTGATCAAAACGGACTTTAATATTATATTTTACTTGTCTACGTTCCATGAAGATTAATCAGACCAATAAATATATATATTAATTAATTTTATTATGTAATATAATAATATTATAAATAAAATTTGTCTAAAGCGAAAGCCTATTGCTTGTAAAATTGTTTTAAATAAGTAACACACTACTGTGGTAATCGCGTTTATTTCAGTCAGTTTCTGCAAAAAAATCAAGTTAATACAAAGTTCTTTACATACATAATGCATAAGATTTTACAACTCTACATTTTTCCATACTATTTTCAAAAGTTAAAGAGAACATTTTAAAGAGAAACATGATAATATATATTTTATATGAAATGATGCAATGATCGCATGACAGGTATAAACCTACTATACTACGGGTTTATTGTAATTGATTTATTGTACTTTATAAGACAGCAGACTACAGGCTCGCTACGAGTAGATCAATAATAAGTATTCTTAAAAACAAAAGGCACTTTCATTCGCTTGTTTGTTTGTTTGTTTTTGTTTATTAGTTTGCTCGTTAATTCATTCTTTCGTTCATTCGTTTATTCACTCATTTCTGTGAATACATGTTATGCTGGGCACTCGATGAACAACATTTGTTGATGCTCGATTAATCATTCCTTCATTTATGCACAGCTCAAGAGTTATTTACATGTATAATAATTATTTTCTTGACAAGTTTAAGCATACAATTAACAGTAGGCCTACGCGTGTAACATTCATGTATCAATTCTCTATAACACAAGTCTGTACAAATACAAAGTTCATGTATCAGTTTCATGTGCCATGTAAAGCTTGAATGACCTTCATATTTTCAAGGGTGTAAATTGTGCACGTCATTTCAAAACCAGAACTGGTCTACCTACCGTTAATTACTATACTGTCAAACAGTTTACGTTTCATGGGAAAACCATTGTGTGGCTAAAGTTAGCTATAGACCGCTATAGACTGGGTTAAGCTAATAAGCTAAGTTTTATCGAAATTCAGCTCTTGCCAGGATGAAAAATATCGTATATAGTTAAGATAATTTCTGATATCTTTCAGCAAACTACTATAATATTATAAACTACTATAAAATTAAAAGTAAGTTTTGATTCCTATACTTCAATTCCTTCATAAATTTGGGTAATACATGTGAATGCCTAATTGCAATTTACTTGAATAAAGTCTTTGATACACGTGCTTTAATGAATCATTTTTCTTACACTAAAATAAATCTGAATGCTGAAGACCGCCTAAATTTAAGACTTAGACAAATAAATACTCAATACAATATATTAAATAGTTGAAGCCGAATTACCGCATTGCCTATGTCAGATTGTGTCTCAAGGATTCTGTAGCTTGTGGAATACTGATTTTGGATAATGAAAGCAAACTACAGTCAGTCTGACATAAGACAGTGTTCGCATCGACTACAACTTTGTTGTGTCTGAAAAAGCAAGAATTCAGAACTAGACAACCGACTTTTGACAGTAGCGAAAAAGATACAACAGTTGTTTCAGCATAGTCTGGGTTGACTTTAGTTCAGACAAGCTTGCTGTAAGAAAAGCCCAAAATTTTTGATTGTCATTACACAGGAATACTCTACTTATTTTTAACTATTCCTTAAATTCACCTAGATGTTATGTCGGTGTAGCAGGTCAAATTGACCCCTGCCTAGATTAAACCCAGGTGTAGTTTAGCCCAGGCGAGAGTATACCCTGGAGGATAAACTGTCTAACGCCAGACTATACCCGGGGTGTAAAATAGATTATACCCCTCCAAGCCAGAATATATCCCTCTTGTGGAAAGAGGTTTTGATTGTATTTACACAGTGTATTTGATCTTTGTGGAGTCTAATATTTTTACTGATTCTGATTTTCCTGCTTGAAGTAATAAAAGTCTATGTGTTCAGAGTTGTGGTTTTATTTCAAGATTTAAGTCAGTTAGGTTTCTCACTTAACTTTCCTGAGACTTACATGAAACCCAAATAAAATGTTGAAAAATTAAGTAATTCTTGTGTATATGACCCAACGGTGCTGATATCATGGGGGTATAATCTTGGATGGGGTATGAATTGTCCTTGGACAATGTACCCGGCGTATAATCTAGTCTAGATCGCTTTAACCCAAGGTATACTCTGAACTGGGGTATGCTATGGCCTGTTACATCGAGCTTATAACACCAACTTCTAGAAATCTGCAGAATGGGTCAAATCAGCTGTCAGACTATCATTTTAACGAAACTTTCTGGTCATTTCATGTCTTTCACATCAATACTTATAAGAAGTGCTTTCACATAAATAATAATGCCCACGACTGTATACACGAAGGCTCTCAATTAGAGGAGAAAGGAAAAACCTATATTCTGAAACTTTAGTAAACTGTATGAATGGCATAATACTATAAAGCATGAAAAACTCATAATAAGAGTTGTAAAACTCATTAATCAACTTTTCTGTAGGTTTCTTTGAACCATAAGCATTTATTTACTAAAAGCTGTCTTTTTCATACTTTCAAAAATGTCGCCTGCACAACAACTGCATTTTCTATATGTGAATTTCAAAAATGTCCAAAAAACAAAAGACCTGAAGATTAGTTTGAGAAAAAAGCTGAAAATTGATGGAGTTGCTAGAGGATGGTAAATTAAATGTTAAAATTGTATTTCTAAAAACACATTTAAACTGCAGGAAATCAAATTGAAAACTGAAATAGAACCGTGAACATTATTTTCAAAGTTAGAAGTAGGTTTCGTGTGTGCCAATAAAGCCCTAAAACACCGTATAAGAAAGTAAACTTTGCTAGTTCAGTATCTCGCAGTAGTGCGGCTGCTACTATCATTTTCAGTGTGTCCTAATGTGTGAATCACTGCCTCTCCTGGGGCAAGTAATACCAAAAGGAATACTTTTAACTATCAAAAAGGATATCTTTATCTTAATCTGAGCATAGATTTCAAGGACACGACTTGTATTAATTAGCAATTTTAAAACAAAGTTCCCTTTTGAACTTTGAATTATGTAGAACTGGTCAATACAGACCACTACTAGTATAGATCTATATATATGAAACACAAAATTTTAAATGCAACATTTGGGCCAAAGACCACTCACACATACGAATGCATCCTGGCGAAAAACACCTCCGAACTATCAGTTTTAGATTAAAGTTCAAATAACGTTGACGTGTCACATTTGTCTGGCTGATAAAGCTAGCTTTCGCATTCTCTAAAAGAGGATTATTTGGCAATTAAATTGATCTTCAGATTTTTCCTTTTTTACTTCTTTTATTTTGCTGCTGTTTTGCAATATTTTCGACAGTTATTGCAAATTCTGACAACTTGAGTAAGAAAACGAGTAGATTTATTTGCTCTATTTAAATAATGTTATACAATTATCTTATACATATTTATCAGTATAAGAGCATTGAATTTGGAGATTAAGCTACTATTCAACTTTGTGCAGTAATTTTAAGTATCATATTACTCAATTAAAGTATTAGAAAGAGACGCAAATTAGTCGCTTTGCTTGTTACTAACGATATTACCTCATTACACATTTTCAATATATTCGGTTTGGAGAAGTTTTAGGGGTATGTATTATCTGGATTAGATGCTACAAAGTAGCCTGAGTAATCGAATCAGGCAAGTTGAATCTGATCTCGCTTAGGCCTGCAGGCTCCATAACCCTACACGACGTCAGTGACTTATTTTCTGCCCTCATTAGATTACAATCCTTACTAATAAAATCTTCGTCGACCTGCGGTGCACTAATTTCGTTAGAGGCGCGCAGCCATCTTGATGATTTCTCCAAATTTGGCGCGATTACACACGTAATTGGTCACAAACAGGAATTGTAAGTGAATTTGGAAGGAAATCAAAGAGAAACGCAATGGACAGCATATTGGAGAAATGGGAGGGTATACTGTGTTCGTGTATAGGACAGAAGGCGTTATTACAATTTCTGTAAGGCCTCTAGTAAAGTACATTAAATTATGGACTTACTCAGCCTAATGATTATGATTAATGTATTATGGTGCATTGGTAAAAGAGTGTCATTTAAGTATAGTCAGTTGATTTTTGCTTTTAATAACATACACACTCAGTTGATCAAAAAGTATATGAATGTTTTTGTAATCACAATTGCACGCGTAGCGGTCTAGGTGTGTAAAAATTTGTTCAAATGTGAAACCCGTGTTTTATAGATTTTTCTCTAAATATTTTATTATGAGGCTTCGTTGATATTCTCGCAGCATTTTCCAGCTAAGATTGCCAATTTGCGCTAAAACAGCCCGTATGCAACTCTTGATGGTTTATTCCCAGTGAAACTGCCTGTCAGTATGGTAATGCGTGTTGTCAATTTCACGCAAAAATTGTTAAAATTGTCTAGATCCGCAAAACTCACGCATCTTGAAGCTTAATCTCCATCTACAGATAGACTAACTTGTTTTTATCATTTTTTTAACCGAGTTTGGAGATAGCTGCTTTGAATAATATAATAATAATAATAATAATAATAATAATAATAATAATAATAATAATGATAATAATAATAATAATAATAATAATAATAATGATAATAATAATAATAATAATAATAATAATAATAATAATAATAATAATAATAACAATAATAATATGACAAGTAAATTATTACAAACGAAAGTTTCTAAAAAGTTTTTACAAATCAGGTACTCAAATAATAACGTATGGGTTACCATTAACATTATTATTATGTCTACTATACACTGGATTTGCAATTATCGCGAAGGAAGCAAAATTCATATTATAAAATACAATACTGTAATCACTTTGACGCATTTTCATATTTTTACTTGCTCATACTGCCTGTGCGTTAAGTAAGGTGCTACAAGAATATTCTTGAAACAGTTTTATGTATTTGTCAGGTTATTTATTAGAACGTTTGTCCTAATACAATTAATTCCTGTATTCTTTCTTCATTTTTGATTCAGTTGTCTTCGGTAAATAAGCCGCCTGTTTTCTTTGTACGAGCAGTAATTGCGGCACTAAAAAGTTTTTTGATTGAAAAGTGTAAAAAAAACCACGGATAGGAAAGGAATGTTGCGAAATAACAAAATCACAAAAATGTTCTTTGGCCACTATATATGTGTGCATAGTGTTTAATATAAGGAAAATCATACATAACCACGAGGTTCCAATGCACTCGAGGATCCGACACACAGTACGTAGTTCTAATGAGGCACATCTTAACCAGGCTATAATCCAAGATAATCGAAACCCTTATAAAATCTTGATACGCTTGTGAGTAGATTGCGTTTCTTTGGGGATATAGAGTGAATGTGCAATCAGTGCCAGTGCAAAGAAAATTGCATCTGTCCCTCTTCTTCCCCTGTCATCATCACTAACGAACTGTTGTCAAGTGCCACCACTAACACGAAACTTGAAGAAATTCACGACGTCGCCGTCACTCATCTTCTGGCGTTGCCATGACGACGACGGGATGCTGATACCTCTGTCCTCGGTTTCGCATTGTTAATTTGGCAATTAGTGGCGTGCGTTGTTTCGCGCGAAATCATCATGATTTAGCCAGCAGACATATAACTGCCTCTTGCTCACTTAATGAAAGCGAAAAAAGACAGCAGCCAACTTACATGTAGACAGTTCCTGAGTAAAACAATTATTTAGACCTGCTTTGTCTCAGTACCTTCTAATGATACAACTCAACACAAACCTTTTAGCACTACTTTCATTCGTTGTATTTGCTCGTTGCTCCTTAATTTGTTCACTCATTCATTCATTTTTATAATTAATCATTTATTTATTTATTTGTTTTTTAAATTATTTAAATTTATTTATTTACTTATTTTTTTTGTTCGTTTTTCGCTCATTTACAAGATCGTCAAATGTTATTAACACATTTTTTAATTTTTTTACTTCATCCTTGTTAATCATGTTCAAGTTTAATGATGGTCTATGAATTTTATTTCAAACAAATATGGTACTGGCAGCATTCTTTGAAAATGTGTTTGAAGAATTCATTTTTAGAAGAAACAAAACCAAAAACAAAAAATGTTTGGCACTTTGCAAGTCGTGATCCAGCATTCAACACCAAAGCCTCATTCAACACACAATTTAAATGACTGCGGTGAAACAAGAATGTCGCTCATTGTCAAGGTTACCCATGTAAGATGAGGTATTGACTCAGCAGAAGTGACAGCAACCCTCCCAGGGGTCTCCCTAAACAAATTAGACAGCCGGGGCAGGTGAAATCACCAAGAGTCATCCATCCGCTCACTGATCAAGTTTGGTGTTGCTTAACTTTAATCACTAAGCACTCACTTAGCTGTTTGTCTACTAGAATTTAAGGAAAGAGCTCAATAGCGTACATAGTGTGAATAAAAAAAGGTTATATTTTTTCTGCACTCCAATAAAACCTATTTATCAATTACTGCCTCCCAAGTATTTTTTTACCTATAATCTAATTTGTTTTTTCTCATTTTACTTTCCTGCTTAATTCATTTCATTTTATTTCCTTGTTTTGCTCTAATGTGTATCATTTCGTTCCGTCTCATTTCATTCCAGTCTATTCAACACCATGTCACTTAATTTTCCTCCTCTGCAGTGGCTTCTTTTCTCTAACGACATTGCACCAATAATGCTGTTAAGGACATTGTTGTATAATTACCTTGTTCTCTGGGTAATTATTATTCTGGTAGGAGTAGCGGTGCGTATAGTTTGACAGCGTTCTTTGTTTCATATGATTGTGTTCTTTGTATACTTAGCTTCTATGTAGAGGATTACTATAACAAGATCAATGTGATGTGCAATGAAGCAGGAATACACGGGAGAGCAAATACGTGCTCAGTCTCTTTGATGTGCTAATATGCCGACGTACACTAATGGTGCTCTAACTTTTCTTGTACGCCTATATTACCACATCACGTAACATAGGACCAATTTTACAACAAAAATGGCTTCTAATGTACCATGCTTTAAAAAACATCTTACGTCTTACATCTTAAGCGTATATTATAGTATTATTATAATAAGCTAATATATTATTACAGTTTCCTGACTGTTGTTATACAATAGCGTCAAATTGTTAATAAACTGAGCTGCCTTAGAAACTTCTTATTGTTTCTTGAATGCTTTCTTTAATTGCAAAACCTTACAATTATGCTGTATCTTTCGTAATTACGATCTAAGCTTCTTTTAAGCTGGTACTTTTTTGTTCTAGTAACCAAAGTCAAGCTATCTGGTGCAAAATGCAAAGGAAAGTATCTGCTGCAAAAAAAGGCTCAGCTGTTTAGGTGGGCTTTTAATCGGAAACAATCGGAACACCTCGGGTGTTTTCGTGAAAAGCACTTTGTGTTTGACACAAGACGCCCGGGATGCATCAGGTGCAATGCAAGGAATTAATTTGTAGTTTTTCGTTTGTAATAAGGCTAAAGCTGTTATTTAGGCAAGAAACGCACATGTTTCATTCTCCTGAAGCGGCTGATATTTTCAATAACGTTTGAGTAATGAGAAAAAATGGTAAAAACGACTAGGCATTATTGGTAAGCACCATGATCACCACAGTTATGCATAGTTTAACTAAATGTGCTCGTGCATAGTCTTATATATTAAATATTAATTATTAATTATTAATATTAAAGCATTTAATGTTGGCACAGCAGAAAAATTCATTTTAAAATGTACAGCGCAAGAAACAATTAGATAAAACTCTTTTAATATTTACATCCTTATACACTGTAGCTCATTATGTTCAGCTTTCGTTATATATCTTACCTTGGTGTGAATCGCCTGTACTGATTAAACAATCATTAAAATTTTTCATACCGGGTGCTATATGTGAAATTTAGCGATTTCTTTTTCATAGGAAAACTATTTCAGAATTAAAGGAAAAGTTTTTTGCAATTTTGTGAACAACATGTGCTTAAGATAATTGTTTTCTTCATAATTATACTGCTAAATAGTGTGGAAGATAGCCAACTGATTATACTGATTCGTGGTGATAGCCTGATATCGGCTTGCACGTATAACAACTGAAGAACACTTTAAACATAGGAAACTATGGAAATCTACATGTTGGTGTTTGAAAGTGCCGAAACGTCAGAAAGATTGTTCTAACCCCATGTCACAAACAGACACCTGCTTGAAAACTGCACGCCAAAAAGTTAATAGTTTTTGCACTAATCCGGGGCATTAACCACCATGTTCATAATCAAGCCCTGATGGGATTATATGCAGTTACGGGCGCCGACTTTTCCTCCTCAATGAGAAATATTGTATTAAACACGCGCGAGTTAAATTAGGTCCTAATCCACAGGATTTAATCAATTGTTAATGTGGGAAAGTCCATGATGTTGTAATGGTGGCTTTAGGCCAGACGCGCATGCGCAATTGTCAAAAAAAAATTGACGCAACTTAAAATTTGCAGTTACTTTTGTTATAGCTCGAAAACTTACGCCTATTCCTCCTTTTCAGCAATCATATAGGTTATTTTTAAAAAGAGGGCTTATACACTGTGTTCCTGCATTTTTCTATGTTACAAAAGAACGTAAAAGCTACATTTGTTTGTAACGTTTGGAGAAAGCATTCTTATACCTAAACAAAGAAACTTATAAGCGAAACTTATAACAAACAAAATATTTAATAGGCATGTTGTCTGACCAAATTTAATAATTCGTTAAACGTTGGCTTTGTATTGGAAGACAGTAATTTGCATAAAATTAATTAAATTATTTAATTTTTTATCGAAAGTGCCCTTATTTTATATAAACACTTTCTTCATGGATCTCAACAACATGAAAAAGAAGTAAATTAATTTTTATTTATTGCATATCAAATCACATGCTTATTAAACAAAGGACAGTAAGCTAGTTAGTAAATTGAAGCGTATGTCATACCTAAAAAGATATAGACAAAATACAATTTGTGGGTGTTTTATATATGTGTTTTAAAAATGGATCAGATTATAAAATATAAACAACGAAAACAACAATATATGTAAACCACGAATATTTTAACCTCATTACTATGCCCCCGTACATTTTGGGAATTTATTCAAATTGATACGATATTATAAATAAACATTTTTATCATTTATTTGTTAAAAATTAAACGATTTCTAGGAATTAAAGACAAATAAAAGTTTCAAATTTTCTTGCCGAATAAATGTAAAATAAACATGCTGCAACAAAATGATGTAGGCCCTGTACACTAGTAAACTAATATAAAGTACTATATGCAATAAACTGCAAGCTATAGTAAAAAAACAAATGCCACCGTGTCATATCCGGTCGTCCTAACTAGACATCCGTCAACGGCGCCTGATCTGCGACATGACAGGTGCAACAACTGTCGGCGAAAGTCGGATCGTCTCCCCGGATGATTTCTGAAGCCCAAATTGCGCAATTTTGCTAAATTTGCAGCCATTTCCTCGCGGGAAGTTGAAATGGATGTGGCCATGTTTGCACGGTGATGAATTGTTAATGGATCTGGTGCTTGTAAGGTTTCTGTGCGCTAAATTGGGCTATTAGGCGACACACGTAAGCACTATTAGACAAGGATGAGATCTCAGTGTCCCCTACTGACCACACGCAGCCGGATTTGATGAGATTAAATGATAATAATTGCTAATGCTATAATGGTTATAGTACAAACAAAACAAACCTATTACGTACATACAAGAAGCCATGTTATCCACACATATTTGGGGAATGAATTGCAAAAAATATTTATAATTATTCCTATTTAGCATTTAGTTAAACACATTTATCTGTAACTAAAACTTAGATAAGCGACTTCTTTAAAAAGTGGCATTCCTAGAATAACACATTAACTACTGGCAATGTCAAGCATCTGGTAGAAAGACTTACAGTCAATCTCAAGTATCTGATCAGAAGAAATCTACAGGCAACCTCAAACATCTTGTCAGAATACGCCTATTGCTAATCTCAGTACTAATGTATGAAATTTTAGCAACAATTAAAGTAGGTGCTAAATTTGCTCTTGATAAAAACTAGCGATTTTACTATTTTGTTGTGGCAAAAAGCGCAAAACTATAGTTCATAAATGTCTGAAATTTGTGTTACATGCATTTCATCACTGTTGTAGTTTAAAATATGCGTATTTAGAAATGTTGATGCCAAACTTGAATGACAGGAAACGTAAAAAAGTTGGACCATAAAAGCTATTGAATGCAATGTGATAATTTTTTTAGAAAAGCGTAACTTAAATGAACTTGTTAATGGGCTCTGCATTAGTTAAGTTTTCATGAGTGCATTCCATGCATAAAATTGCGTGATAGGTATGTGTTTATTTATAAGATGTGTAATTGTAATATTTGTTATCTGTAATATAATATTTTCTTTGCTTTTGATCTTACTGTTTTGTTTTTAATTTTTCTTGAATATATTTGTTTGTGGCAGTGTGTGTACTAATCCTGTCACTTTTTAGATAATTTTGTACTTTTTTTATAATTTTTCTGTAAACTATGTGTTCGAAATAAATATATGTATATATAAACTTAGAATTGGACCAGAAACTTTCTGCTTTCAAGACGTATGTCTTAACCACTAGGCCACCGTGTGCCCCAGTATTTCATACTAATTTATTTAGGAATAAATAACTCTAACGTATCAGAGTGGGGAAGAACTCTATAAATATAACTGTTCGGCCTCCGCTACATTTTTGTTTGTCTATTTCTTTTATTTCTATTTTAGTTCTTTTTGTTTTATTTTTTAAATCAGAATTTATATGTACTTAACTTTTGATCCGATCCTTGCAACTTCATGCGGATCTAACATTTTGACGCGCGTTTTTGCTTTTCGCAAACTGCAAAATTGCTCACATATTCCACTGGGCATTCAGTAGTACTGTGAACCCAGGCAAAATTTACGAGACATTACGGAAGCCGCAGGCAGCTGCATGGCATGAAGTTTACCAACAAACTCGCCCAAGTTAATGCTGATCTTACCGCTTCAGCTGCTGATAATATGTGATGAGTCTGATTACTTCTGGGTCTCTCTGGTCTCATCGCGTGACATAAACATCTAAATTCAGGGTAGATCTTGTGGGTTTAGGGTGTTAGATACTTGGAATGTTCTTCTGATAGCGATAGGTCCATGTGAGTTTTGGTAAGTGAGCCATGGTCTCTAAAGGACAAATGTAACAAAGTAAGGTCAAAATTCATAGGTCAACTGAAAAGCATTTAAAATAGTGCAACGGTTATGAAATATGTAAGAAGCGGGCACGTTTGTCGCAGTCGTTAATGATGGGTCATCAGAAAAGTATTTCTTGTACAAAATGACAACACAAGTCAGGACCAGTAATATAAAATAAGTAGCAGGCGACGTAATTCACCCATTCTGCATGGCACACCTTAATCACTGTCAAAAATGACAAAGTAATAAAATAAGGATAATGTTTTGATTTTGGTGAAGTGAGGCTAATATGTTAGTTCTTGGGTTTGTTTAGCTCAACTAACTTAACTTAATTTAATAAGAATTACGTTGATGAAGACTCAAGACTGCTTTTTAATAACAGAGAGTTGATAATGCAAATCCTGGACTAAAAAGCTTGTCATCTTTATATGTTATGGTCTGCTAGCAGTATTCGTTAACAGTTATGTAAATAAGTAAGGTGTGTAAAGACATATCTTTCAACCAAGTTACATAGGGGCAACAGGCACTAATAACAAATAACAAAGTGTTTTATATCTCACGACTTAGTTAATGGAAAGCAGAAAAAGGTGTTCTGCGTTTAGAATTTGATAATTTGAACTCATATTGACATTCATAGTATCATAAAAAGCAAACAACTTTTATTAAAACTTGTAAAATGTTAAAAAAACACGTCACATACGTTTCGACTGCAGCCTGCAGTCATCATCAGTGATAGATTACACAAACAAACAACCACTTATATAGGCATAGCCTACGATGTATGTACTGCAAGCTTTGCCTATATAACTGCTTGTTTGTTTGTGTAATCTGTCACTGATAATGACTGCAGGCTGCAGTTGAAACGTTTATGACATGCTTTTGAACATTTTATAAACGTTTAGTGAAAGTTTTCTTTGCTTTTTAAAGACTTATATAGTTGGTGGGCTCAGAAACATATCTAGAGTTAAGTAGCACCGGTATCTGGAAGTAGTGACATGTGACCAAAGGCATCGTTAAAGTATGAATGTGTATGATTAGTTCTCTTTAGTGCTGCAGTGATCTAAGTAAAGCGGGTGTTTTGACCTCGTGCAAAATATTCACGAGGAAGACTTCAGTTACATTAATAGTTGTTGCAGCTTTCTTTTTATCGCACGATGCGTCATGAAATATATCCTACCTGCCAGAAACATGAATCCACATTATAGGCATTCATTTGTTGATGAGGAAATGCCTGCTGCTTTCTGAAAATAATCCTCTACTCAAGGATGGAAATTTTCCACTAGCTGAACTCTGTTAGTGACATTCAGCATGGATTATCCTGCACTGTCGGCTTCATCTCAAAGCAAACTAGTGAGATATTTAGTGGGAGGTTCATCAAATATGAACAATTTGTGACTGGTGGACGTATTGTTAGACTTAGGTGCTCAATGAAGCTAAGAACAACGATGATATTCAGCTTTTGTGGCTATTTATTGATAGTCGATACGAAAGACGCCTTTTGGCATCGACCCCTTTTACAACTATGATAACAAGGACCGGCCAGAAAAGCTGAATTAAGAACTTTGCGCATGCGTGATCAGAAATGACGGCATACATCTGATATGAAGTCGAGATCCTAAAATTATTTAGAGAGAGATTATAAACCAACTTGGCAACTCATCTGCCTTATCACACTCTACCCTGCTCTGATTATATTAGGATTCCCAAGTCGCGATTATGTATAATAAGGCGAGCCATCTAAATCCTCATTTTCTTGAGGTATACGCAGGATAAAGTTATCACTTTTACATCGATACTTTTTTGTACATTAATAGACTAGAAAAAATCCTAAAAATGTTCTTCTATAAAGTTTTTCTGGGGCGTTTTTTATTAAAAGCGAGCAATATAGCCTTCTTATCAATTTGACTATGCTGAATCCGAAAAAAGCTGTTGCTAGCTAGAAAAATTGGCTGAAAGGGGTTAAAAACGCAAAGAAATCAAAATAGCCGCTAAGTTTCTGCACAAACAACGTAAATTAAGACACAACATTTCCACAAAATTAACATTAAGAAGTGATTTTGACATCTATCCCAGGACAGTTGAACCCGAAGAACTTATTTCTCTAATTTCATTTTCGTTTCATAAATGGTTACTGTTTTCAAAATGAACGTGAGAACGAAATAATGCCGGTTTTGCAGTTAGTCTTGTACTTAGTCAACCACTTAAAATATGAAAATTAGTTAGACCTATATTTAAACTAAGTCTCTTGGATCTACACAAGAAATTTCAATATAATCATGATAACAGAGCACTTCTAGCGCATCGAAATTCGAATCCTTTCATGTTTACAATGAGCGGTTTATAACTAAGGATGTCCCTGAACGTGTTGTTGGAAACTGAACCTCTTTTACTCGTGAATCGGTGCCATAAGGCGCCTGTTTCGACGTTTTTGTCCCCTATAGCTGGAGCACAGCCATTACGGTGGGTTGTTTTAGGCGCCTGACAGCCGCCCTGTCACAAGGGTGTGCGTTTCCGTGCCAGCCGTAACGCCACAAAGTGAGAACAGCCAAAACACGCTTGTACAAAAGTTAACATTTCCACAATGAATGTGGCTAAAGAAGCCGCCTGCCTTTCGCAAGCCGCTCCATTCGCTTGTAATCAGACTTGAATTCGAAACTCATCGTAAGATTACGAAAAATGTTTCAGTATGGCGGCTCGAGTTTCAAAACAAGATATGGCAGCGGGATCTGTAATATCTCAACACAGAGAGCAAGCATCTTGGGGAAAATGTTACTCTAAGATGATTAGCACAAACGAAAGAACTCTGAACCAAATCAGTGATTAATACACAATGACATATGACAATAATAACTGTGTTTTATAATTTTTTCCACCATTATGATCGAACCTAGATTCTTTTACATTCCAAGCAGCTTTGCGTATACTCAGGGCCGGATTATCCTCTACGCTCTTTATCTGGTATACTAATAGACAGATTCTCAGATCATCAACCTTATTTTGCATGCTTTAACAAATTAACACGTAGAATTAACACAAAACAGGAGAAATTCATTACAATACAAAACTCCACAAATATAGAAAAATTGAGTGAGTTACCAACGGCTTCCGATATTACTTCAAACATTTCACACAAAGACCCGAATGTTAACATAAATTATCTTATTGAGACAATTCAACCTAAAAAGGAGATAGTAGCCCCAGTCGGAAAAGTAAAGTTTTATAAGCATAAACACCCACGTAACACTTAGGTTACTAAAGGCATTATTACGTCCATAAAAACAAGGGATCAAATGTATAAAACTTGTCGCTTTTTAGCTATAGATTCACCATAACTGCATACATACAAAGTTAATATCAGCACTTACAATAAAATCACAAGGAAATTGATTCGTACTTCTAAACACAAGTACTACACTAACTATTTCAAGATTTACCGTACAGATCTAGGTAAAACATGGAGAGGGATAAATTAAATAATAAGCAAAACGAAGAACAAGCAAACATTTCCCGAATAAGTACCTATAAAAAGCAAAAAGGAACACGACAAAACAGTAATTGCAAATAAACTCAATGATCATTTTTCGACCAATGTACAAATGATGGTTTTCAACAATACCAGCACAGCATGACTTATCCTTTAATCTTAAGGAAGTAACGTCAGACGAAGCAAATAATGTTATTCAAAGTCTAAATTCCAAAACAATGGCATACCTTTCAAATTTTTAAGGGATTTAAAATTAGCAAAAGTTACACCCATTTATAAAAAAAGATGAAAAACAATAAGTTAGCAACTATAGACCAATCTCCATTTTGCGTGTTTCAGTGATCCGCGAAAGAATAATGTTTAATCAACTTTTTGACTATTTCAAAAGTAATACACTGTTATATTCACCACAGTATGGTTCTAGAACCCCAGCACTCAGCAGAATTTGCAACACTGGAATTTGTCAACGAAGTAAGAAATATTGAGGTTATGGTGTTTGTCAATGCTCCGGGCGGGATATTTCTGGAGTTAACCAAAGCCTTTGACACGTTAAATGATGGCGTTATTCTTTAAAAAAACTATATAAAACTATTATAAAACACCTGAATATTCGGAGCAGCCTCTTACATACACTATTTCTAATGTGATCAATAAATTTCCCAATAATATAATTGTTTAATAGTAAAAATTATGGCTTAAGCTACATTGTTAAAGAATTAAAAGAGCATTATCTCTCTTCTAATAGTGAATCATGTATTCTACCTGTTTGCTATGTATGCCACTACATTAATGTAACTTAGCGAACGTTTTAATATCTGTCATGTTTATGGTCAACATTATTATAAGATGCAAATTTGTTTTTATTTCTTAATAAGATTTGATTATGTTCGGGATTATCATAGACTCATTGATTAAGTGCCTGTTTGTTTAAAAGCTACTGCAATTCTTGTACAAGTAAGACTCTTGCATTATTTGAGTGTAACATTTACAATAACTCTTGCATCATGTTAAATATTCTGTTCTTTCGGTGGCTGTCACGTCTGCGACCTTACAGGTTTTTTGTGGCATTCTCCTTGACACATTGTATGTGTAATATTTTACGTCGAATATTGTCAAAATAAATTGTCTATTACTAAATAAGTCTTCTTCTACTACTACTACTACTACTATAGGCTAATATAGGCTGGAGCCTAGGGCCTCTCAAGCTTGGGACCGGCGGCTATGGTAAAATGAGATAAAAAATCTGTTTTTTCATGTGCTAATTTGGTTTGCAATAAATACTAAAATAGTAGTACAGTATTTCTTAAAAATATTTTTATTAACAAACAAAAGATAGCTGTTGTAATTTATTTAAAGAATTTTCAATAAGTTTACTTATTCGATTTAAGTAAATGTCGCTAAAATATATCACAAGCAAAAAATATTGAAGACGGGTGCTGGCGAGTTAGAGGGTGTCTCCGTCTGAGGGGGCCCCATAACTTCATTAGTTCTTGGGGCTCAAAAGGTCATAATCAAGCCCTGGTTATACCACAGATAAAATTCGACTTTATAAGCCTCGCCGTCTAGATTATTATTATATGTAACGGTATAAGTTTCTTTGTGTTATTATCTTTCCTGTCTACGAGTAACTAATCATGCTTATAATGTTAACCCCTTCTTTTGTGTCAAAACGTGTAAGGTAATCACTGTTATTACGAAAACCTGCATGAAGCGCTTCGGTAATTAGAGTGAAATTAAAGATAGGTAACCAAAACTCTTGTTCTTATCAAGAGACCTGTAACTACTGGAGTGATGCTTTTATTACCCTTATATACATCGCGAATTAAAAAAATATTTTCTGTAAAAGCACCCGCGCGCAAATGCATAGAGTGGCAAATCATAAACAATTTGAAAAGCGTTTAAAGTAACTCAGCGAACTGCAATACTTTTAGTTTTAGTTTTACAAAAAGGGCCATCTCGCCACTTGTATTGGTGCAACAAGAAATTTGGAAAAAGCAAAATCTCGTATAATTTGTCTTTTTTGTTAACAATCAAATTATGGTTTTGGGATAGTCTATGTCACTTACACGCATTTGTGAAAACATCTAAATTTTGCTATTTGCGTCTCCATTGAGACTGGGGTTGATGTATTTCTAATAAATTATTTTTCAGGGCAACCCTTATTCGTGTGCCGCTTTCATTCGTAGGGTTTTTAACAGCTCAGGTAACTGATTAGTCTTGGCGGATCAGGTGAACAGGTCGGCTACACAGTCATTTACTCAACATGGGTCCAAAATAAATTACCTGGGCGTTAATTGCAGGTATATATACGTGAGAAGCAAAAAGGCGGTGCAGGTTCTAAAAAAGAACAACAGCTCTCGTAGTATACAATTAGGAGCATCGTGCAGAATTTAATTTACTGGATATAATAATAACCTGCACTGCTGTAGAAAGAAAATTTGTGTGCACAAGCTGTATAGCTGCCGCATAAAAAGTTTTTTTATTAAATTAATTAAATTAGTAAGATATTGCATACAGATGTTTTATAGCCAATGGTTCTACAATAGAAATTTATGTGAGGTTTATAGATGATACATTATCTATATTATATATAAAACGTATATTTTATTATGTTATATGGTGTTTATTAAACTTAAGAAGAGTGATTGAATATCACACTAGTTAGCTATTCTTAAAAGTTAGCTTGAATGAGTGTCATATCTGCATGTAATTTTGCAATATAAATTGCATAGTGAAAATGTATCGTGGACAGTGAATAGCAAGCTCTTAACTAGCTTGACATTGAAACAAATCTATTTAAATTTTAATACAGATAATCATCAGTAAATCTCATATTAATGTCTGAAACCATTGGTTATAAAACCTCTTAAAAAGGTCTTTTCACACTCGTAGGATATTTTTAAATGTAATACGTACGTGGATGAATGAAAATGAAACATGCCTTGCAAAGAAGCCTACATGCGCCATCTAATTATACATGAAAATGAAATATTATAATGTAATAGTTATATATGCGCGATAGACCAGCACAAGAGCAGGGAAACTAGAAATATTCCACATGCAGATTTATAATGCAAACTGACATGTTAAAATATGAAACAAGCGGACTATTGAATTGAGCTTGACACTTAGAAAAGTGTTTAAATTAGAAGAATGATTCATATCACAAAGGCAATTTATTTAAATTTTCTTGATTATTACTAATACCGCCGACGTCCTATTATTACTTCAAATGTTGTCAGAAAAGCTGAAATTCCCCTGAGAATTTCAGTTTGTATTACGTATTTTATAAAATAAAGCAGTTTAATAAAAAGGACTATGTTTAACACTTTAACAGGCATATTTAAAATCCTAAAAAATGGCTATTTGCAA
The DNA here is from genome assembly GCA_030141605.1 of Tubiluchus corallicola. NCBI lineage: Eukaryota > Metazoa > Priapulida > Priapulimorpha > Priapulimorphida > Tubiluchidae > Tubiluchus > Tubiluchus corallicola. The sequence goes on from JAQGDQ010000118.1 coordinate 374,769, forward strand.
GGAGCTTATTTTGTTAGTTTTTAAATCTGTTTTTCTTATTTAATTGGCACCTGAAATCAGTTGTGTAAGTGTGTAAATAATAAAGTGATTTTCATAACAAATGACTAAACTTGTTAAACTGTAAATAGAACTGCTATAAGTGCAGGAATTTTCATTTTGTAAGCTCGATAGAAATAGAAGTTGCAACGTTAAATCGGATAAATTTGCTTGCCAGTAAACACATTTTTGCGGCTAAAATGTTATGTTTTCGTATTGGTTTTACCGGAATTGGTTTTAGACAGGCCCACTAATTTGTTTTGTAAATAATAGTTATTTGCTGAACATTTGCTACCTTGAAAACGGGCAATAGACCGAGATAGTCAGATCGCAATTTTGTTTATAGTTGCAAATTTCCTATATTTTCTATTTGCAGAAATAGTTTAACATCTGATAATGATATGCCAGTCAAAAGCGATAAGGATTACACCAGTGATCAAAGTGTTCCGACAGATTAACTAGAATTGCTAGTCAAAAATTAGACAATTCTCTAAAACACGTTAACCCGTTAAAGCAATATGTGGTGCTAGTTAGATACAAAACACGGCTTGATTGTGAAGGTTGTTGTATCAAGTAGCTAAAAGAACAAACTTATTGTTCAAGGCGAAGAAAATGACTTAATTGATTAATTGGCTCCAAATTGAATTTAGAATTTATTATACGAGCACACAGTGGTACAAAGTTTATTGTCATAATATGCTGATTGCTAAATTGTTAGACTAACAGTAAAGCAAGAAAAGCTGTCTTTATGCACGCATTATTATACAGGCAAACTTACGATATCCTTACTGGGTACTGGATATTTTACCGCAAAGGGCGTATATCATAATGGTGACGGGTAGGTGCAGGCTAACATGCATCAGCCATTAAAATTATTTTGCACGTATGGATTCGCATTTTAATTACTACGTAATGGTATTCACATCCAAGGTAATGGCCGGTGCAGACTGTGTCATTTCTCTCCCGCTGTCTTTGTCTATCTGTCTGTCTTGTCTTGTCTGTCTGTCTGTCTGTCTGTCTGTCTGTCTGTCTGTCTGTCTGTCTGTCTGTCTGTCTGTCTGTCTGTCTGTCTGTCTGTCTGTCTGTCTGTCTGTCTGTCTGTCTGTCTGTCTGTCTGTCTGTTTCTCTGACTTTCTCTATTATTGTGTTAAGGTGTTTATGTATTGTCTTAATCTCTCTCTCTCCTCTCTCTCCTCTCTCTCTCTCTCTCTCTCTCTCTCTCTCTCTCTCTCTCTCTCTCTCTCTCTCTTTTTTTCTCTCCCTTCACTCTCTACATTTTTTTCACTCTCACTCACATTTTAATCAAAAAGCAGCTCATCTTTACCAGATGTAGCGACTCGTCAATTTGCCGACATTTCAGCGGATGTTTAGGGTGGTGTTTCTTTTTAACGTAAATAATCATCACTGTTCAGGATTCAGCTTCTGCTATAGCACTGATACGATAACAGCGATGAGAGACGAGTAGAGTGAAGAGCCGAAGATTGTGTAGCTAGACGATGTGTGCTGATGTTTTAATGACAAGAAGGAATCACAAGTTTACAGGTTACCGCTACGATGCCCTAGAAGCTTTTTTGATAAATCCTGTGGCGCAGACATCAGCATTACTGTGGCCGCATGACGGTGATCAACTGCAGTCAACACCACGTATCATAACCGCGGCTGTACGTCATCATCATTATCATCAACTTTGCTATATGCCCATGAATGGCCCATGATATAGGTTCATGAATTTAAATTAACAAGAAATGAAACAAATGAAACTGAATAACGACATAATTGAGATGAAAATCAGATGAGGCTACAAGTCAAGACAAAAGAAGAAACAAAAAAAAGAAAAAGAAAGAAAAAATTCAATATTCTACCACTATTTTGCTTATGAAACTACATCTGTAACTCTTTCACAGCTCCCTAAATAGTAACGGATACAAGTTTTATAAAAAATTGTCGATTAAGTTTTTTCATTCCTGCCCACAGTCAAGTCTTTTAAGAATCTGCGCTTAAGATTATAACTTGGTGTGTTTTCCCTTACTTCCCAAATGGTTCTTACTATATTTTTCTCACTTTTCAGCCATGTCAGGTCTATATAATATGTTCTTCAAGCCAAAGACTAAAATCAACATTTAACTAATTCAGATGAAACGGATATTAAAATGATAATTAACCTTTAACTATGGTATAAATTTAATCATAAATTTTATAAACAGTGAAGTACAAATATAAGTACAAACAGTCATCATTATTTCGAATAATAATTTATATTAAAGTCATTGTTGCGGCAGAAATGCGTAACATTATTTTTCGTCAATTGAAAAGGCAAATTTTATTCTTGTACTGAATGCAATATGCGATTTGAAAACACTCTTTTTGAAAATGCCGCAACAAAAATTTCAATTATAAGTTCTGTATAAAATTACAGGGTTAACTTTTTAACTCTTTACACTCAGTCTCAGATCAGGCAAACGTGCTGAAAGGCCTCTAACCACAAATTAATAAATTTTGACTTTATGACACCTTTTGATCAAAGAATTTATAGACAACTTCCTCCAGACATGAAAGCGGACATATACAGCACTAGGAATCACTAACCTAGCGGTGGTATTCGCGAATAATAATACAAAAATAATATGACAAAAGGCTGAAATGAACTCTAAGAACGTTTTTTATAACTCTTCTGGTATTCTTCATTACGTCTGCTGAAACCGTCATTCCTGAACAAGCATTGCACTCAAAACTTAAACATGCCCTTTTCAAGTTTTCTTAACGAACACATTTATTTCGTTTGTAGGTGGCCGTATACCCGAAGGCTTCAGACTTGTGGGAGCCGTCGAGGTGCCAAAACGCCATTGAAACATCTGTTCTATTTCAATTTTACTAGTATGTTGGTCATTAAACAATAATTTCTTTACACACAATGTGTCAGAAAACTTCTGTCGGTTATAAACACATCAGCACATTTCTTGCCGACCACACTCCGAAAAGGGTACCCAGCGCGCAAACGGTTTTTTAACGACCAGATTTGTACTTAATTTTCATTTTAATTAAGTATAAATGGCAATAAAGCGGACAGGTACACCTCTTGCCACTTAATTATAATGAAATGTATAAACTTTATTCCGGTGTAGCCACGCAGACGCTAAAAAGTGAACAAACGGCCGCCCCTCTTAAAAATACTAGTGTTTAGTTTTATAAATTGCTCCTAGGTGTACCCAGATCCCTTGGGCATTCAGCAAGACGGCGCCAGAGAGATGGACAATATCTCTTCATAACATAGTTTAATGACACTGTCTCTGTATATAGAATATATCAATTAAGCGTTCGTAGCGCTGGCTTTGCGTACATATACACTGTAAAACTGTGTAATAATATGGGCAAAATATCTACTGTGTAACTGTTTTATTGCATGCTAAAAATGTATCATATACAGGTACTTGTACATTTTTATCTAAACTATTACTATATACCCTTAGATTAACCACTAATTAACTCACTAAAATTAAACGGGTTATTAATAACTAAAGATTTAAAAAAACTGAAGTATACTATAAGTTTAATATACTCACATTCACATTGAATTTAATTGTGCCGGCTTAAGTAAATTATGGATTTAAATTAACAAATAACAAAAAGAAAAACACCTTTCACATGAAGACGCCAAGAGTTACAAAATAGCTAAACCTAGTCAATTTATACAGGCATTCACGGCATTATAAGAAGCATACAATTGTTATTAAAGCTTTAAGTTACAAAATGTTAAAAAATGTTTACAGACTTTGTAACTTAGAGATTTTTTTCTTAAAAAAGTTTTTATTTTTAAACATTTTCTTTATACACGTCGTGGCAGAAAGTTTTCTACAATCAAAACTATTATTAATTAACAGTTTCGTTTGGATATTTTACAATAACGACATGAATTTGTTTTTAATTTCATAGCAGTTCAATTTCATGTAGTTGCACACATTGACAAAACAAATAATATTAACTTGGTGTAAAGTATTTTGAGTATTTCATTTATTGTAGCTTAAGGGTTCAGACATTCAGTTGGCAATGTGGTTGTAAAAGCAGGTATTTCTGCACGTGTCTTCGCGCCTCCAGTGCTCATGGTTAATCAGTTAAAATGTGTATAGTGGAGGGGGGCAGTTTTCATACCTGTAGCTAGACAAAGTTAATTAAACATATATGGGCTTAGGTAGTTGTAATACCTGTCAGAGGTAGTTAAAATAGCTTCTTTATCAAGTGAAACGGTTTTCTTAGTAGCTGTAATATATATTCTCGCCACTGGTTTCAGATATTATGATAATTATTAAAACAATTACCGCCTTTAACATTAGTTAGTTCTTTTGTTCAGTTGCTTCTAATTCTAATAAGCCTAAGTAATATATAAAAAAGTATCAATAGATGATAGAGTGAATCTATAATTATTAATGATTTTTTTAAAGCTAAAAACTTATCAAAAGTAATAAGTACGTGTAATTTGTTTAATATGACTAATAGACAACTCAGATCCTTTTATCGTTTATTATGCGCAAAGCTGCCTGTCTGTAATTACATTAAATTAACAGCTGCAAAAAAAAACATGAACATTGATTAGGTGGTGCCAATAATCACTACTGTATCTTGAAATATGAACTATGTGTGCTCGGAATGGATTTTCAATTTCGAACTGTACGCCTATTTTAGTTTCTAAATCAAACAAAGTATGAGCGCACAGTCTCGATTTGATATTTTCCTAGTCACTAAAAGAACATGATTTCTTAGTGACAGCTAATTGTCAGCCAGAGCGTTAGCCTTAAACTAAACACGTCCAAAAAGAGGGTATATGAAAAAGGTCGGGCCTGGATTTGAACCAGCTACGTTTGGATGGCATAGCCAAGATTCATAGCAGGGTTGGCAGATTCTCCACTATTTATTTTGGCACAGCCCTGGAGACTGAAATCTGACTGGTATTTAGTAACGACTTCAGTACTATGTCATAATAATGTAACTACGTTAACATAGTTCTTAGAACAGTCTGAGAGTCAAAGTGATTTCTAGAACAGTTTGTGACATAGACATAGACATAGACATTTTTATTTATCTCCTCATTTACACCATAGTATACAAATTTACTATTATTTTTATAGTTATTGATTAAAAATAATAAATTAAACATAAAGGAAAGAGTTAGGGGGGGGTGCAGGAGTGCAGGAGAAAGAGTAGCGGAAGACCAATTGGTCATCGAGTCAGCTACCCTTCTCAGGTTAGTGTAAATTGTAAAACATTTGTAGTGCTGCTGTTAACATGAATTTATGGGGGAATACATGAAACATGAAAGCGAAATAACTAAATAAGCTATGCAACAAAGAAATAAAATGAAAAACATGAAATGATGATTAACAAAATATGTAGAGCATTTAACTAATCGATTAAAACATAAAGAACTAGAAACAAGTCAAAGCAAAAAAAAACATAAATAATAAATCAGTGAATGAAACAAAATATGCATGATAAACTCAAACAAAATATAATGAAACAAAGATATGCAACCGTCTCAAATTATGTTAAGCGTAATGATAAAATACTATGGAATGCAAGAACTAGTGCAGAAAAGTGGAGCTAACAAAATATGTAGTGAAATTTGAGTATGTGACTAAATGGACAATATGGCTCAAAAAATATAATAAAACTTAATGATAACTGTGAAACAATGAGCAAAATAATCATAATAAAGTGAATATATATGAAGTGAGAAAAGCATAATATGGAAGTAAAAACATAAGTGGAGCAGGCAAAATTATAAAAAATTATGTATGAGAAAAAGTGTTGTTGTTGCTGGATTTGTTTGAAGATTATTGTTTACCTTCCCTTTTCATAGCTGCGAAGAAATAATAACAATTTTACACTTTGATAAGAAAAAGTACTATGATAATATAATTATAGTTAATAGATTAGCTCAAGGGGAATACATTAACACTAACGGAGAAGATTTATCAGATTTGATCTTAGCAGAAAAGTCACTCATGGTAGTTAGAAATAAGAAAGGATTTATAGTTAATTATCAAATAACTAAAGGTGCCATGTTTCAGTTCATTAGATAGACTGTTCCACAACAAAGCACCTTGATAAGATAGAGATCTTTGCCCTTTGTTAGTATTAAATCTTTGTACATAGAAAGTTTGGTTAGTGGCAAATCGTGTATGATACTTATGCATCTGGGCTACGGATTTGAAGTAATTCTGAAGAATTTCAGGAAGCATATTATGTTTAAACCTATATAAAAATTTGGCCATCTCTAATTTATATATATCCTAAAGTTTTTATGCTGGTGGTATAATGGTGTAACATGGGCTCTCCTATTTGTATTTGTCCAAAGCTTTATAAATTTATTTTGATTAGCAATTAGGGGATACAATGTGGAATGGGGTGCTGAGCCATAGGTAAGTATGCTGTATTCTAAATACGGTGAAAATAGGGAAGAATATAGAAGTTTTTTCGAATCATAATTCAGGAAATGCCTAATTTTTGAAAAAATACCTAAAATTTTACTGGTTTTGTTAACAATATATTATATATGTGCTTTCCATGAAAGATTGTGATCTATTAATACTCCTAGATATTTTATTTGATGTACAGATTGTATCCTGGTATTTCCCATTGTCAAATTTAATGTTAAATTTTTTACTTTTCTGGGATTACCAATTATCATATATTTTGTTTTGGAATAGTTTATAGAAAGCCGGTTGGCTCTCATCCATAGGTCTACTTTAGCTAGTTCAACATTAAGAAATTCTTCTAGGTGACTTATGTTAGTATCAGAACTGAAAAAGTTAGTATCATCAGCAAAAAGTCTAGTATGTAATTGGGTATTTGAAGGGAGATCATTTATGTAGAGTAACAAAAAAAGGGGACCAAGAGGAACACCACACTGCTCATTTACCAGATCTGACTTTTTATTCGCGATAGATGTATATTGTTTTCTATTGTGTAAATATGACTGCATCAATTGAACAGGCAGGCCTCTGATACCATAGTGTTCAAGTTTGGCTAGTAAAATATCATGTTGTACAGTATCAAAGGCCTTAGACAAATCTAAAAATATGGCACGGGTGTACTTATTGTAATCCATATTTAGTAACAGATTGTCTATAAGTTCAGCAATAGCTAAGGCTGTGCAGTATCTTTTGCGAAATCCAAACTGAAATCTAGAGAGAATTTTGTTGTCGTTTATAAATTTAATTAGTCTGTCATAAAGCAATTTTTCAAAAATTTTGGAGATAGGTGAAAGTAAAGATATTGGCCTATAGTTAGTGGGGTAATCAAGGGAGTCACCTTTGTAAATAGGAACAATTTTAGCTATCTTTAAACAGTCTGGGAATGTACCTTCAGTAATAGCCTTGTTAAACAATTTAGTTAGAACAGGGGAAATATGGAGACCAGCTGATTTGTAAAAAGATATTTTCATGACCGGAGGCTTTATTCTGATTTAAATTATTTATTGCTGTATTTACTTCAGCTTCAATAATGGGTGTTAAGAAAAACGAGTTTGGCAAAGGACGTCCTAGAAAAGACTGAAATGACAGTTGTGTGGGTTGTATTTTAGATGCCGTATAAAGACCAATGGAAGCAAAAAAAGTATTCATGACTTGACAGATATCAGTTACATCACTTGAGAGAATACCATCTTTGTATACCTTTTTTGGTGTTATGCGTTGTTGCAATTTAGCATTTATTAAACTATTTATGGTCGACCAAAGTTTCTTTGTGTTATTTTTGTTATTTTGCAAGGTTTCTTGATAGTACCTTTTTTTGCTAAATATTTTATATGGTTGAGTTTGTTCGAATAAACTTTGTATTTATTTCTATTATAAACATTGTTAGAGTTTTTAAATGTATTAAACAGTTGGCTTCTAGTTTTAATAGATTTCAGTATGCCTGGTGTTATCCATGGCTTGTGAAAAGTCACCACTTCACGTCTTGATAAAGTTTTTGGAGGCACATGTGTATTGAGAACTAGATTGAATGTTTGAAAAAACTGATCAAAGGCCTCATTAGTAGATAAGTAAGAATAATCAATAGAATTAATCTGTGCGTGCAGTTCATTTAAAATTCGTTTGTGAATTAACATAGTTTCTAAAAACTCACATCAGTATGAAATCTTAAAACATTCTCAAACAGGCGTCATTTGATATCATTCTCATTTATTAAAAAATTTCATTTAATTTTAATCAAATTAAAGAAATAAAAATAAAAATTGAAAATTTTTATAATGAAAATTTCTTGGAAAGGTTACGCAAGTTTGCCATCATTTTGTAAAATGAAAATTATACAGAATTGTTAAGTATAACCAGGTAACAACACAAATTTAATCCTTAATTGCAAGATTATATTAAACATAATTAATAAAAAAACACAATTAAAAATAAACAAAAACCGCTAATGCTTTTTCTTTATTTTGATAGTTGCATTTTTTCTATTAATAGCCAGGTACTGTTTATATATAATAATTAGCAACGTACGACTTTCGCAAAGAATGTATTTACATTAATGTACGCGAAGTGAACTAGAGTAAAAATAGAAAAACTTGAAAATGAGTATATAGTTTCCATTTCTATTAATTTAAATCTAAATAAAACCACGAGAAGTTGATTTACGAAATGACATGTATCTTGTCTTTCAAGACTGCTGTGGACTGTTCGCGTATATAGTAAACTTATCAAAGTCCGTCGTAATCTCTTAATCATAATTTCATAATCCTCTTGTTAAACAATTGTTGATAGCAAAATACTTATTAATTTCTGTCGAGGCTTTTAGATCCAATTTTCAATCTGTGATTACCTTGCAGCTTCGAATAAAATCTCCACGTTGGGAAGGCGAAAAAAGCCCAAGTTAGCATTTATAGTAATTGTTAATTGTTGTTAGATGTTGGAGAATCAAAATTAGTCCATCAATTTTTGCTTGTGCAGAACTTCTCGCGCCTTAAATTTTAGTTGCAAATCTGTTCCTTTGGAACCGCTGTATCCATTTTTCTTATTGTATGCTGTGCGAATATGTTATAACAAGGCTATTATTGAGTTCTTTTTTATTATTTTACTAACGTGATTGTACTATTTGCGCTAAACATATATGAATGAACGGTAAACAAATCGGCTGCCTGTACATCTCATTATCTATTCAAAATTCATTTACCTAGAAACTGAGTTACGTACAACCTTCAATGTGGAATTGAAGGAAAACTTCTCAGACAAATACGCGATTAAAAAAAACTCATTCTCTTTTGACGAGCCCGCGGAAACGATTATCTTTAATACAGCCAGTTATGTTCTTATCAAATTGTTCATCTGTCTTAGCGCTAAACAGACTAGATTTGTTCAACGCTAGAACGCCCTTATTGGATTTGCGCAAATTCAACAGAACAAGTAGTAAGAAAAAACCAAATGTTGCCCACAAAAAGGAGGATTATAGGAGGCCTAGTTGACATAATCACTGATAACTATTCCATGTTGTCGGATAGCCATCCTAGGCGGCGTGCTTTGATGTTGTTTTTTGCATTACAATTGTGCTTTATCTGCGCACGAAACATCTATTTCATACACAAAGTGTGATATCGATTGTGGGCGACATATGCCTACTTACTACTTCGCGTGAAACTTTGGCACTGAATCGATGGTACGTATTCATACGAGTACGCACAATCGATACCTGCCTTTTCTTCCTCTGCCACGACAATACCAGCGGCATCCTTTTGCCGGTGACAATTTCTATGGGTATGGCGACCATCAGTCCGCGAACATGAATGTGGCGCAAAACATTCGAAATTAGTACGATTATAAATTTTGCTGTAAATAAAAATTGATAAATATGCCCGACGCAGCTGCATTCCTACGCAAGTGAATGGCAAGCTGAGCCGATAACACCTATACTTTCCTCCTTTAATAAAACCCTTGCACCAAAAGTCTGGTCATGACAGAACCAAAACCTATTTCCTGCTATTATGGACAAAAGCCAGTAATTTGACAAATGAGACGAAAACCATACGCCGTGAGTCGATGATGATAAGCCATTTTGAAATGAAGACAACACTGTCTTCGTCACACTACAAAAATATTATTGGTATTGTTCGGAGAGGCTTTAAAGTAGCGACGAGTACGATAATCGATGTTAATAGTGAATTATTATAAAGAAATCAATTATTACATTACAGAGATGATAACTCTTAATTCAGCAGTATTCTTTAGTGTGCTTTACCGTAACTTTGCGGTATATATTTCGCTACGAATTTGATTTTTTGACCTTGCACAGTGCACACGTGCATAGCTAGGAAAATTTTGGGAATATGTTTTCTTCGTTTTACTCTCATTACAGCAAGAGAACCTTGTGACCTCGCCAAAGCCGCCTTTGTATAAGAAAGATAAAACATTGCTCTTTCATTTCTAGAACATTCAACAATGTACATCATGACATTTATCTCATTTTGCTGGGCAAACTTAAAAAAAAGTAGAAATTAACCACTGCTTACCGTGTAAAGCAGCTACCAGTTCAATTAAAAGATTACTCACTCTGTCATTGTCACAGTATTCTAGATTTAGATTTTGTAAATGTATACAAGAATTGTACTTTCAAAACTTTACATTGTGTAACTCTTTCGGGATCATCATGTTTATGATGATGTTTATGATCGTCAACATCGCATGATGTTTATATTGCTTAATGTAAAGATTTTCTACAGCGCAGAACTCCAAAGAACATGACACCTTTCCTTCCACGAAAAAAGAAAAATGTTGTTTTGTATAATGATGAAAAATATTGTATTATTTCGCTTTAAACAACATTCTTCTATAAGACGTGTAAAGAAACAAAGTAGGAATAAAAATGGTTTCTTTGTACTCAGCGCAGAAAATTTTCAAAACGTTCGTTACTTTTTGACTTTGCAATCATTTAGAGATTTGTATATAATATTGTAGTATAATTGTAATATTTAACTATTATAAATATTTTATTATTATTATTATTATTATTATTGTTGTTGTTGTTGTTGTTGTTGTTGTTGTTATTGTGTTGCATGACGATTATACCCCATGTGCGAGATTCTGCAAACAATGTATTGCATTGTATTTGTAACGTATGGTAATGAATTGTAAAATGGTAAAATCGTCAATAAATTACAAAAATACATACACTTAAAGCAAAAGCTGACCCAACCTTGAACTGTAGGTAAAGACAACCTACTTTTTAAAATTTTGAAAGGAAACATACAATTTTTTCAAAAATGACTTACGTGAAAGAATTATTACCACACAAACGCAATTTGATGTTCGCTCCACTAGTTCTTCGCTGTTACATGCATTTCATCATTCGCTAGTTAGACTGTCGCTAGCGCTTGTAAATGCGCTACTTGTAAATTTCGGAAATGCATGGCACAAAAACAGACGCTGTACCTCTCAGTTCAGATGTGTTAGTTTGTGACGAACTACACACGTTCGACAGCTCATGCGTGAGCGCAGCAGTAAATTTAAAATTTGAATTTTTATCTTAAAACTTGACTAGTTATAGTACAACACACTGAATATCTTACAGTAGCACGGTGCTTCAATTTTCGCTTTCACAAACACCTGAAGCACGCTCGTGGAACATTTTTGCTGTTGAAAATTATGTTAGTTTGTGATGTCGTCAATAGTTGGGCTCGTCCGCCGTTAATTAAGTTTTTAATCTATTATTTAATTATCATAATCACGCTTTGCAGTATTAATTGTGTTAATATGTATACTTTTTACCGGACTTGAAAATGGGGCAGTATATGAAAATCATCCTGTCTTACTTTAAAGAAATCAAGATGTTCTTTTACAAACTGAGCTGTTTTTCTTTTCTTCACAGTCTCCAATATTTCGTGTACTGTGCAAAAAAATGCTGGACAGCAAACTGCTACAGAGGCTCAGTACTGCTTAATCTCTATTAATTACGCAATCCTATCAGTTTCTACTTGATTTGGCATCTTTATTATAAGCCTTTCATCGGCTTTCAGTAGAGCATGAAGGCTTTCTTTAGTAAGACGCCCTAGGTAGTATAATTACATATTGCATAGTAGTTAAGTAGTAGTATAACTTACATAGAAGTTTAATCTATTAAATTTGCCTTTTGATTTCACAAATGTACATTATTAAGCCTAAAAGGCAAATTTAGTAGATTAAAGATTCCATTGCTATCATAATATACCTCAAATACTGTTTTGCTTAGCATTGTAATCACTAGTGTCTTAGCTATTATTAGCTGTATCTTAATTAAACTATCTGTATGTTATTTAATGTGTCCACCTATTGTTTAATTTGTGATAGATAGATAGGTGCAAAACTGGTATACTTTTGCAGGAGAGCTGCTTTATTGATGATCCTGAAATAAATAAATAAATATGTTTATAAAAAAGAAAAAAAATTACATATTTCAGTTTGTGTAGAAAACGCTTTTTACCCTTTTACCAACGCAACTTAGCCTTTGGCTTCAGTAATAACTTTCCTTAATTTTATGAGACATCACACGATCTTCATTTATATGGTTTCAGTTTTACCACCCTACAAACTTCTAAAATGTTTGCGAAACCGATTATTAAAGCAAATAAAATGGCTTTATTTTAAATTAATTATTCTTAGATTTTCACTCGATTAATTTAAAAGTGAAATCATTTAGGCTTACAGTCTCTTGTTCTACATTTCTATATTTGTAATTATTGACATACAATTTAAGAATTGATCAGCTTGGTTTAATAGAGGGTCAGGGCCGGCATGTTCCATGCTGGCATTTTCATTGTATTGCCTGCATGATGTAAAATGCATATAGACTAGTAGTTCATTCAGCAAAACTTCATCACACGAACACCGAAAATAACTCTTATTCAAGCTCTTTTACCAAACTTGTCAAAAAGTTTGTTTTTTGCTCTAAGATTGTTTATATTCTATTCACTTTTTGGATTATTTGAAAAGCCAAAGTCGGCTAGTGCTTTACTGGACAATTACAGACACACAAAGACACACAACTACTATAGAATATTCTATTGTCTGTGCTGTAAAGAAAGTACCGAAGATCCGTCAGGAGCCGACATCTTGACTACCTGGTGTATTGATAGGAGCTGACGAAGCGGTGAGCAAGTAAACTCGTCAAGGTAACACTTATCAAAGCAAATTTAAACTGCGAAAAAAGGTGAAAGTTGTTCAGTGTGGAAGCATTTGAAAGAATGGATGGATCGAAATCACTCGAACGGACGAGAGCAGAAGGGAACAGCAAAGAAGAAAAACGACACGGAATTATTAGAATGCGCAGCATAATGAGTTTACCCTTAACAAAACTGACTGAGTTCAGACCAGTCTAAATCCGATTGCATGACCATGCTTATTAATTGGCTGTGGCTGTTTCATTGCGGTTTTACTCACGTGTTACTGAGCAGTTTTCATTCATTTTTACACTTATCTAGAGTCCATAAGCAATTCCAGCTTTTTAACCACTGTTTGAGGCCTTATCAAATATTTATGTATTTATCTAACATTTTTGTGACTGTATACGCTTTTCGTGCTCAATGTTATGACTCAATGTCTTGCAAAAATTTTGGAAAAAATCAGCGTATGGGTTCTCTTACAACCCGCTGCTCGCGGTTTAAAAATTGTGAAAAAGTGAAAAGCCAATAGTCTTCAAAATTACTTGCTATACAATCCGAAAAATGGTCACACGAAGTTTAGATGGTCGGCTGTAAAATAATTTTGATCATGTTTTAGAAGATCCATGCGTCCGCTGTCCAAAAATAACGATGCTTCGTAATACCTTGTACAAGCACTTAACGAGCCGATGTACTGAGAGATACTTTTTTCTTAAATTAATTTCTTAAATTTAGCTGAGATTTTAAAAGTCTTAAACCTGTTATTAATATTGTTTGCCTCCAAAGAATTTTACTAGAAATCAATATGAAAATTTTACTAGAAAATAAAAATGCAGGAAAGGTAAAATAAAATAAGAAAGTTGAAATATAAAATAGCTGCCTAATTACAATGCATCTGGGACGTTCTTGATGATCGTTGGGATGCAGGAGAATCATTTAGAAACATTTTTGCAACTCTGGGTGAATCTCTAAAATCAATTACACGCTCAAAATTATCATCACACACATTTTGTGAGTGTACCGAATTAACACGTGCAGTAAACGTCAGCGAACGCCATACATTTATCACTCATTAGTACTGCTTCATCCTGAAAATAATTCCCTACAATTATGTCTATAGGATTCAAAGCCATCCTGCTAATGACAGCTATCGTCTGTTGAGCTATTATGAAATTCCAAGTGGTCGCATAGGAGCTGCAAGTCGCGGCCAAATGAAATTATTTCTGATAGCCAGAGAAATTTCTTCAGTAATATGTGACGACTTAGATGACTGACTAATAATGACGTTTGCAACGGCTATTTGTGGGTTGGTAGTATCAGTTGTAAAAGAAGGTACAGTTATTTTGATTTCAGATCACACTACATCCGTCTGAGGAACTTTAATTCACGAATTTCACTGTGCTGTTTGCTACACAAAATGGGGCACTATATGGTAATGAGATTACTTATATGACAGACACTTAATATTTAGCAACTTGAACCTGGGCACTTGGTTACTACAGTGATAGTGTACTTATCGCTCTGCACTGATAAACTGTATAGATGTAGTCTGTCACTTAAATTACTGACTCAGTAACTGGGTATTTAATAAATTGGCACTTAGTAACAGGAAACTTGATGTTGTTGAATATTTGAAGGCGTTATAGTAAGTAAGTGAGTAAGTAAGTAAGTAAGTAAGTAGGTAGGTAAGTAAGTAGATAAATAAGTAAGTAAATAAGTAAGTTAGCAAGTAAGTGAGTGAGTGAGTGAGTGAGTGAGTGAGCGAACGAGCGAGCGAGCGAGCAAGCAAGTAAGTAAGTAAGTAAGTAAGTAAGTAAGTAAGTAAGTAAGTAAGTAAGTAAGTAAGTAAGTAAGTAAGTAAGTAAGTAACTAAGTAAGTGAGTAAGCAGTAAATCATCCTTTATTTCATATATAAAGCAAGTGATCATTTTGTAAGTATCACTTCGCCCATTAGCCGAAGTGAACAAAATTAGGCAGTTTGTATATCTCACAAGTGGTAAACGGGCCATTGGTAACAGGACCAATGGCTAGCTTGATATTCTGTAATGCACCACACGCTACAGTCACCAGGTGGTGGTGGCAGAAAACATAACGGGCATTAGTTTGTCATTTATAGCCTAATCATTAGGCTCTAATGTAAAAAGTCAATGTCTAAAGGACGTACCACGTGTGCCACACAGACTATCAGGTTTCATTCATCAATCTATCAAATATGTGCGAACATTCTAAGTAGTGTCTTATTACCAGCGTCATCATTGCGTTTTACTACACGTGCACTTAACATTAAATGACGAACGCAAATTTGATGTTTATGACAAGAATAGACGAGCGATCTAACTTTCTATTACGTCGCACTTTAAGACTGAGTTATTCCCACCGGTTATTTTGTACTTGTGTTTTTCCCTTGAGATTGTAATTTTTGTTGTTATTTAAACTAATAAAAGTTATAGTGTGTTGCTATTTTGATTTCCGGCCACACTGCATCCATCTGCGGAAATTTCGAATTTTTGCTACTGAAAAAGAGCCACTACATGGTAATGAGATTACCTAGATACGTAATATGCCATATGCGTATTTACTTTAATAATATAAAAAATACCCCAATACCGTCATTTAGTCAGATTATGATAGTGATTACCAGAGACTTTATAAACCGTTGCAATTTATTTTTAACAATTATTACCCATTGCAGGTAATGAGTTGGAGAAAGAAAGGAGACGCTGAAATTTTGTGGATCTAATCGGGATTTGAACCCGAGACCTCGGATTACATGCCCTGCCAGCTGAGTTACTAGTTCGACGTGGCAGAGCAGGCCCTAGATTTCCTCCGTGTAGCACACAATCCAGCAGCGCCCCCCTGTACCCAGACAGATGGGGATACTTATAGAATCAACCTACCAATATTAGCAGTAAATTACGTGATTTTGTTCTTTTTCTTTCTTAGTCTTGGTATGAAGATAATCTACAGCTTTGGTTGAAACGTCGTGTTTTTCCTTGATTTTTTTTATAATGGGATTTTTTCCACTAAATCACTAAACACGAAACCAAGTCTACGTAAGAAGCACAAGACATTTGCAATCAAATGTTCAAAAAGCCCCAATGTTTTGCAAATTCTGGAACCGCCGCCTGATTAGCCACTTTAGGGCAGACGTGACATTTATGACAACAAACTTGAAGTAATGGACGCCGTTGTTGAGCAAAATTGCAAGACAAGTGAACGTGATTACGCCGTACCATGCAAGTCTCGCGTAAAGTGGCGCTAGCGGTCCCTCAAGTGCCCGGATGCACTGTGATTTGTGAGCGATTGCATGCACATTTTTAGCGAAATTCCCAATCACAGGCCACAAGTTTCCTGATAGTCTGACAAGTTGTGCAACCCTGATGAGAACAAATGAGTTTACAGTTGATTGAAATTTCCCAACATGGCTGAACCGTAATGGAAGGCGGATCCAAGTATCAAGATGAGATAAAGGCTAGCATTAAATCTAGAAAAATCATTTTTGTTCTGACTATTACTAAAAACAAAATTTTAGTAATAACGTATTAATTGACATTGTTTTGCATCTCATTAAAACACTAATAAACTTTACATGTATATATAAACGACGCAAGAAATGTAGTACTGACTTACTTAAAAACATAATTTCGACTCCCATAACGAGTCATCGTCAGATGTTGATTAACAAATTCTTTTAAAAAATAGACTGATGATGATTCCCATTATGGGACTAGAAATAATATAGCAAATACATTTAACAAATGTAAACAAAACTATTTTATAATAAACTCAATAGACTTTTCGTTATCAATCTCAAATAATTAAATATTCTGTTTTCTTTTTTTCTCGAAACCTGATGAATTTTTCAAGATTTCTGTGTGTGCAAGTGTTTCAAACCAATCAACTAGTTATAAAACTCCATGACGTATTACATGTAGGATTATTTTATCCCTAAACAAGTTAACACCGACTTTTCTGTTATCTTTCCAAATTTTGGTGCTAGAGCTGGATGATCAAAATTACTCACTGTCTAAGTAATTGGTCGAAATTCATTAAACAAACAACCGATTTGTGAAGCCGTGCTAAGTGAGTGTAAAGTACCACAAATTTTGTATTTTCGAATATCATATTATATATACGGGCATCCCACTTTCTGGCCTGTTCTTAACCACATCTGTAAGATACCTCCCATTTAAAACTTCACAGAACAAGGCCAATCTACAAATCCTCTAGTCAAGAAAATACACCGAGTTTAAACCGGGGTTTCATGGGATTCTCGACTTCGGCGACAATCTAAAAACTTCTAACTCCGACAATCGCCAAATGCGCTCCAAAGATTCCCCAAATAGTCATAAAACATTCACGGTTGTTCGCCGCTGTCGCCAAACTAACGTAAATACGTCGCCAATTATTCGTGACGTTCGTCAGCAATTTCTAAATTCGCGAAAACTTGGAAAACATTTTGAGACAATTTTGAAAATGCTGCGACGAATTTGCGGCTATTTTTCAACATTTTGGTGACATTTTGGAGAAGCTCGTTTGTCTCGCTCTTCTTTCCGGTAAAATTCTGTGTTGAAATGATCACAATATGCTCGCGAGTTTGGTAGCTTAGTAGCGTAAGTTACGACACATGCGCCAACGACAATGTCGTACAAATTTCGTGCCATTTTCACCAGAGAAAAAACACGAGATTCGCATAAAGTGGCACAATCGTGAAAATCATTAGAACTTCGCACGATTGTTTGCGGCGTGGGCAACAATTTTTGGCGATTTTTGGACTTACGCCCAAGACGCAACCCCTTGAATAACAATCACTAATTAAAATTGGCCTCAACTAAATCGTGAAAGATAATTTGTATATAATTTCCGCTTAATGATAATTTCGCACGCATTAAAATCGAAAAGTGAAGAGAGAAAAAGAAAACAAGGATAGATGAGAGACGGTAACACCATTACTCTAAATTTTTCGAAGCATGGTCTTACCAAAATCACGCCTTAAACTAATGAATACTGCACCTATTGTAAGTTCATCATTTTATCACTATGGATTTTTCTTATAATTTTTTCATCTGGTGAAAACACAAAGTTACGTCATAAAATCTATTATAGATGATGCAAAAAAGCTTCAATGATTAATAGACCATTTACAAACTAGTATTATATCGGGATTTGACTTCGTAACCGCATTATTTGCAGACCAACGTAACTCTTGTTCCGCCATCCAAATAAAAGAGGTCATAGCTTAGTTTTTTAATCAAATTAAACAAACTAAACGAGATTAATCAAATTTTTAATCACACAGTAATTTATGTATATTATATAATAATAATAATGTTATAACAATATATAATAATGATTATATAATGCGAATTTTTATTAGTTTTAGTCGTTCTCAAAATGTTATTGAAATCGTCTTCGTTCCTACTAGTTTGAGGAGCTGTTACGCTTTGTAGGTATTACATATTTATACCTAGCTCTTGCGCACTGCATTTCAGCAAAAATGACACCGCCTTTTGATTTGCCCGTGCTTATACCTATAGCTTATGACGATCACGAAATATTTTTGATAATTCAGTTAATCCATCGTCCCACCAATTCTTAGCGCCCTGACCAGAAAACGTAAAGGATATAGTCTTGTTTGCAGTTTCTCTCAGAGAATAAACAATATTATATAAGATGCTGTTCATTGACAGATTGTAATGAGCAACAATTAGTTAGTTCTCTGGATGTTACAAGGTCGCCTAACATTACCATTATGCTACATCTATGTTTTTGCGTATTATTTGCCTTAGTAAAATTGACCAGTTTCTTATTCCTGCGTTTCACTGAGGTCATTATTTTAACTTTCAGGTTTAAATCAACAAACACAGGTAAATGATCTAATAAGTTTTTACCTGATTCATAAACAAAGGCACCAGTAACATTATCTACGGGCGATCTCGCGGATAGAGCATGATCTATCCAAGAAAAACGTTGCTTATCCGTCTGATAAAAAAGTATGGAAATTATTACAAGTAAATAAGCTATTTACTACACACGAGTTGTTAGTCAGACAATAATTAAGCAAAATACGACCAGATCTATTACAAGCTTCAGCCTCATTTGCGTTCGCCTAGAATTCACAAAAATTAAAAGTTTTTCGTTGGTTATTTTTAAAATAAAATTATGTATTACTGGTAGACATGCTGGGTATCCTATAAAACTTTGATCGATTTCGTAACCAAGTGGCATGTAACAGTATTTAAGTATAATTTCGTGGTCAACTAGTTCAACTTTAATATTAGTGAAAACGTTGTTACTCAATACTAGCTTTTTAATACAGTTGTCAATCGTTTTTCCATAAAATTGAATTAGCCGTTACACTGAATTGATATTTATTTGGCAGTTGATTTTTGTTATCAACTGAGAGGGCGCTAACCAGAGTTCTCGCAAAAACAATATGCCGCACATTTGAAGCATCCTTGTAAATTATTTGTATTGGCAGTTTCTGGTATTTTGAAGGTCAAGATTTGAATTTCATAATTGCTTATATTGGTTTCAGAGTCCAAAAAATCTGCAAGGTGTACTTTGCTTGTCTTAGTTGACAAATGACTAACAAATAAATTGGCTGGGAAGTTTATTCATTTCTAGCGGTAACCAGAATTGTTCTTGTAGCAGTTTTTAAATAATTCTGCTTTTTATTTGTCTTGGACAACAGGCTTTAAAATGGTAATAGTAAATTGACTGAAAATTCAAGGTTTGCAAGTCAAGTGCTGTCCTTTTGAAAAAAACAAGTCCAACCATTTGGAGCTTCAAGGCGCTGTGTCGCTGTAGCTGTACATCATCATCCTGCTTTTGGTATTTTGCTCATTCAATGAATTAAAAAATATTCCGTTGAAAGTCAGTGAGTGAAAGCACCTTGACCCGTTCACAGTTCCAAAAGGGAGGCTTGCGGGTTTACTTTGCTGCAAGTAAATATAAACTGAAGGAAAGGACAAAATACGTGCTTCTTGGTATTCTGACTGCTAATCTTACTTAACGCTTTGGTTATGAATTACAAGAAATAGGCAACATATTGCCACCAGCCAGAATCTGCTTGTTACCTTTGCTAAAGCAGCATGAGCAGTCATCATTCTTGCTTTAATTCTTTAAATTCACTTAATATAAAATTTAGGAACTAATTCCTTGAAACTCCAAGAATTAGCCCGTTTTTATTTCAGTTGCTTTGAATAGCATTACAGTAATATCGCGATTTCTTTTAGCTATAATAATTTTATATTTAGTGAAAATTTGCAAAACAAGAGAAACCGCCTTTTCGACTCTAGAGAAAAGTCCATAGTCCATTAACTTAGAAATTTCGTTTTTTGGTGTGAGTAAATTACATTACTGATCCTTGCAACATCATTGGGGGAAACGCACAGACACTTACAAAAAACCCTTGACAGATGATGATTGCATTGCGATACGCGAGGCGCAAAATCTATAGACCAACTTGCTGCAATCCCCCAACCCATATCACTTAAGACGAAGAAAATTTGCCAATTTATCAGATTACAACAAATGGACAACAAGTTTCCTGTTTCATATTTTTTACACAAGGGACGAACTAAGTGGTCAGAGTGGCCTTAAAGATGATAACAGCATTAATACAGCTTAATATGAATTAGCCGAGAGAGGCAGACATGCCAGCTATGTTCAGATGGCGTCGCGATTTGATTGTTCGGCCAACGTTGGCATCGCTCTTGTCATCAATATAGGTTTCAGTAGAAATATGCGAAAGTGATAGATTTTGATAGTTCCATTGTTGTTGTTTTTCTATACAACTCGAAAAGTTGGACTCAGTGTTCAATAACAAGACCTACTTATTTAATTATATTTGTTATTTATTTGCTAATATATTTATTTAGTTGATTGGTTAGTTATTTGTTAGTTAGTTAGTATGCTAGTAAGTTAGTTAATTATTAGTTAGCTAGTTAGTTATTTAGTTAGTTAGCTAGGAAGTTTGTTAGTTAGTTTGTTTGTTTGTTAGTCAGTCAGTCAGTCAGTCAGTCAGTCAGTCAGTCAGTCAGTCAGTCAGTCAGTCAGTCAGTCTGTCTGTCTGTCTGTCTGTCTGTCTGCCTGCCTGCCTGTCTGTCTGTCTGTCTGTCTGTCTGTCTGTCTGTCTGTCTGTCTGTCTGTCTGTCTGTCTGTCTGTCTGTCTGTCTGTCTGTCTGTCTGTCTGTCTGTCTGTCTGTCTGTCTGTCTGTTAGTTTCTAATTATAAAAAGTTCCATTTTATGGCTACCAGGGCAGCATAAATGTTGCGTTACTTGAACGTATTTGAAATGAGTTCTTAATAAATACTAACATTAAATACTATATAGACGGCTGCGTTAACCAGAAGCTAGTTAATGATATATATATTAATTATTAATAATCCTTTACTAAGATGAAACGTTGAACCGGCAGAAATATCTTAGTCACGTTCGGATCCGTTTACAGCCTCTCACGATGAGGAAAACAGCAGCAGCAAAGAAAACTAAATGCAAGTATTTTTCCTGTTAGTCACTCATCCACCTACTAATCAAACTGGACGTTAAATAACGTGGCCATCTAGATATTCCCCTCACGAAGGTACAAGAAATGGGCGCAAATGCGTGATTCTTGTGAGCAAAAAGAGGTTCTTACCTTTCTGTGCGATAGCAAAACCCAAACCCTTTTTAAGATTGATTGTCATCCGAGTTTTTACTTTGTAACGTTATTTTTTGAAAGAGTATTTTTGTGTGATTTTATATCACTTTACTATTTTACTTTACTTTACTTTTCTTTTCTTTTCTTTTCTTTTCTTTTCTTTTCTTTTCTTTTCTTTTCTTTTCTTTTCTTTTCTTTTCTTTTCTTTTCTTTTCTTTTCTTTTCTTTTCTTTTCTTTTCTTTTCTTTTCTTTTCTTTTCTTTTCTTTGTTCTTTTATTTTATTTAGTTTCATTTGTTCCACCTAGTTTCATTTATTTTTCTCCGTAGTTTAACAATGCAATAGAGGTGTACGTAGAGATATCTTAACTAAGTTACAGTCTTTTTGAGAAGATACAGTAAGCGAGATACAGCAAATGCTTCGGAGAAAATAGTAAATGAAGCCAGACGGAACAAATCGGATCATCGTCGCCGTCGTTATCGTCCTTAAATCGTAAATATGGTCTTTATTCTAGTCCTGCATAACGACACACACACACGCACGCACACACAACACAGAATACGCAGTAGGCTAATTACCTAACATGAGATGTTTGTATTCGCCCTAACGCTATAATTATAATTTTAGAAAAGGCATGCTGCTGTCACACATTACAATTCGTTCGACTTTTAGAAAGAAGCAGAAACACTTTAACGAAACTGAAAATTATTGTCTCAAGCACTATCATTTGAACACTTGAACATTACTACTACTACTGCTGCTGCTGCTGCTGCTGCTGCTGCTGCTGCTGCTACTGCTGTTGTTGTTGTTGCTACTGCTGCTGCTGGCTGCTGCCACTACTACTACTACTACTACTACTACTACTACTACTACTACTACTACTACTACTACTACTACTACTACTACTACTACTACTACTACTGTCATCATCATCATCATCATCATCATCATCATCATTATCACTTGAACATTATTTTTAATGTTCTTTTCATATTGCAGATGCACTATGCTTACTGTTTATTTCTTTCACTGTTTATTTCGTTCAGGTTACTTTCTGTTATCTTAAAACCTGAACCAGTTAGTCAGTTAATAGTAAGACACCGTAGAAAATCTGAAATTTTGATATTGATATGATTTCTAGGCTGATATTTTGAATCATTGGCATGACGGCGATAGTATTGAAATAAATCATGGCATTCATAAGCCAGCGCTTAATGCGAAACACTTTAATACGTCTAGTTAGAGTTAACGCGTTTGACAAGTGACAAACAACTATTCATTTACTTTGGCGCGGAAAATGAAAATGGGCATGAGTTCAAGTGATCACTGTTTATTATAGAGCAAATCAGTGATCAGCATCTGTTCAGTAATAGGGCTTAATCACCTGAAAAATCTGGCAGACGTCAGGTCTCACCCTTTATTATTTCATACTTTGTACTTTAATTAATATACTGAAGTTGCCATTGACATCCAGTTGGTAAAATTATGGCTCAGGAGGCATAAAACTGAGCCTTAATTAGTCGAATAATTTGCATATATGCCACTAGTTCATTAAAATTGCCGTCAATGGATGGTTATTGATGTGTGAAATTACATACATTTGAATTCATTATAGTAAAAGTAACTAAAAGTTTTATTAGCAAACTAATATTTCACATATTAACGTTATTTTAATGTTATTCAAAACGTATTTTGGCCTATAAATATAACATAATGGTGACAAGAACAAAATGGAAATAAATATTGAGACAATTATGAATGCACAGACCAGAAACCACAGAAATGGTCTGTCATTTCGGGTCGACATTTAGGCTTTTTAACACAGCTTTGTTGTTAGCTGTTACTGGTCGAAATTTGACTCTTCTATATACTTAATAAACATTCTAAATTATTCAATGCCGCATATTCTTGTAATAATATGGCAGTATTTTTTATTAGGCTGTTCGTTGATAATTTAATTGGCAAAAAACAGAACAAAAAAGACACTATTGCCGATAATAATGACTTCAGTGAAATGATGATGATTACGGTGATAGTGATGATGATGATGATGACGATTTTGATGACGACGACGACGATGATGTCATCACAATAGCACTATTACCGGCATCTAGCACAACGAGACAATTAATTATAGGTGCAAAAATGATAATGGAGGCGATGATCATGGCAAAGACAACGACTGCAACTGCAGTAGTGACAATGACAACGAATACGGCGATGACAACAATCATAATAATGACGCAGAGGAGGAAGAGGAGAAAGAAAACGATGGAGATAACAAAATCAGAGGCTGTTAGTTTTCGATGATAGTACGGCTGCAGTAATCCAGGCACAAATATAGGCAATTAGATATAGATGTAAAAGGAACTGCTATAGTTTCAGAATCTTCACAAAGAGTAAAATTAGGAACTGTATACGACGCTTATTGCAATTCAAAAAACCGTTCAACTGCAAAATTCTGTTTAAAGCATTATAATTCAGAAGAAAAGCTACCACCGAATAGCTCCTGGGTTAGTAGAAAGCAGAACTATAAAACTTTATTGTTATAGATGTGATAAGTTTCATCAATAAAATCATATAGAAACCAATCGGTGCCACAAGACCTTTATGAGATCAATAATTATGCTGTTTGAAAAGGAGCTGATGGCTAAAAATACACGATTATGATCCTTTTACGGTAGCTATAAAAAAGGTGCAACACCCCAAACCTTGGCTTAACCCTATATGTTCAAATCCAGAACCTATTAATCAACTTGAAGTCGTATTGAATAGATGTTAGGAAGATTAATTAGCTTAATTACAATTGTATAGCAGAAAAATAAAAAGTAAAAGCCCTCTGTGATATAGGTTTACATGTACATTGGTAACCGTTACAATGCTGACAAAAAACAAAGTACAAGAAAGAAATCGAGGAGATCTAGAAAAAACAAGAAGAGAATCTATCAAAAAAGGATGATGATGAAAAAAAGGAGATAGACAAGAAGAAAAACATGCTGACGATAGCGATGGCAATGCTACTGATACTGCAAATATTGATTTTTTAAAATTTTTACGCACCTCGGCACACTGCAAGCTTGAATCCAGCACTGAATGGCGGGACTCACATAATGTGGGTTAGTTGTGGTGGGACTGGAAACTAGCTCATTATTCTAATTTTCTAAGATGAGAGACTGAACTGACAGAGGTACAGGCAACAGTTGAATGTCACTCATGCCTGAATGCAGTCAGTATGGCAGTCAGGCATTGCTTAACTTCAGTCTCTAAAAGCATATCTATAATCAACCCAACAACCACGACGATAATGATGATGATGATGATGACGACGACGACGATGATGACGACAAGGACGACGATGACAATGATGATGATGATAATGATGCTGATGAAATCGGCGATGACACTAATAATGATGAAATCGACGATGACGCTGATAATCCAGCGTTGGGCTTTCATTCTGACCACTGTAATGTGATTGTTGATGTGTTGCTTTACATTTGTCATTAACCATGAATTGTTTTTGCATGCAAACCTGTGCCATTGTGTCAATTTGTCACTGTGGCGAAAATCTGCAGTCCCAAGTCCCAATTAGTTCGATTAAACAAATTAGGAAAGAGCACAAACGACTCTCTTTGTGTAAGGAAAGCGTTGCTTAATGATAATCGCACTGTAAACTTGTTGAAGAAGACAGAAAATCTGCTAGCAAAGCCACTTTATGCAGCCCTATTACAAGTAAAATACACCAACCCGAGGCACTTAGGCAGAAACGCGCGTGCAGAAAAACCAACAAAATCACGTAAAAAACCTCCCTTACCCTGGAGCTACGGAGTTGCAACTCTCTAATGAATAATAAAAGGGAAACCGACATCATTGTGTAGGAAAAGTGGGGCATGCCATGTAGGCATTTTACATGCTATAATGTCCTACTCCTTTCTACGCTCCCTCCCTCGAACGATTCCTATATTCTTCCGAGTTTTTACATATCTTACATTTCTCAGTTTGCGTCGTGCTAACTAATAATCATTTAATAAATAATTTGCCCCTCCCCCTGGTTAATATTCTCTCATGAATAAACGCTAAAAATAGCTAATCGGTTATAGAAATAACGACTTGGTAGATCATCTACACCGTTGGTTAAAGTGGTGCAGAAATATAACATTGCAGGCTACTTTTGCCTGATATAGGTGTGTCAGAGTAAGAACTTTAGCGAAAAAATCTCTACCGTCAAGTTATAAATATAATATGCTAAATGCACAATGCAGGCTAAAATGGTCACATTTCTCTATATATTGCAGAGATTTCTTTCTCACAAACGCGGGCATTACGGACACTTTTTGCTTCGCAATGTGATTATATACAACATAACACGATGGTCTTATTTTTCAAATAATTTTCATCTGATAACTATAGGCTGAAAATTGTTACACGTATGAAGGCTAGAAATGTCTTATGTGTCGTTTATACGACAATAGTCACTTTGGTCAATTGGTCAAGAACGCACCGTGGTCTGAAACCTGCCACATTGCTGAGGGAATGTCATTTGTAAGACGTGAACAGGTATAATGTAATTTTTTCCCGTTTTTCCTCCGCGGAAGAATTACGGTTACTTTGGTGTTGTTAGTGTAAAAGCAACATACAATTCACATTTAGTTAATTGCCGCTACACTTACCCATAAATTATTGGGTCGGTGTTGCATAAAATGAAAAAGAAACAACCTGCTTGTTTAAGCTTTTACAGACTGTTTGATGAAGTTATTCTCGCGCACTTATATTTGTAGTTAGTGTATGTGTATGCTATGTGTATGTGTAATGTATATGTATGTGTGAATGTACGTGTATGTGTGAGTGTTGTGTATCTGTGAATGTATATGTGCAATTGTATAATTTCAAGGATAATAAACTATAAAGGATAAAGGATGTAACCCCAAAAGAAAAATTAGATTTGATTTGATTAATCGTTTATTCTAAACATAAAGTTCATATTCAAAATACAGTTGCAAGGAATTAATAAAACTGAAAAAACACATTTTTTAAATTAAATGTCAGGCTGCTACTTTGCCTAACGTTGTTGGAATAGCGAAAACCAATCAGCTTTTGGTTTTTCATTTATATATTAGCAGTTACTTCTGTTTAGTGTCTTAATGAGTGTACAGTGGGCCCTTCTCCGCATACCCTCCAAAAATGCCACTGCCGCAACTATTAGCCAAATTTTTACTTCAATCCATTAAGTTATTTCGAAAAAAGTCAAAATTATTGCCTTATCAAATTCTGGCATAACCTTGAACGTTAACTGGGAGTTCTGTAATCGTGTCAAAAACCAACGATAATGCCAGAAGAACAAACAAAACCTGAGGAACTTTAAACCAATAGAACAATGGGCCGAACCATCAGTCCCACTACTGACCAAAGTGCATTCTTACGGATCGAAAGAATGGACAGGGAGAGTCGAAAGGACAAGGAAATTAGTGACCAAAGGGCCGACCAAAAGTCAAGTGGCCAGCCAAACTAAGAACATTCAGGAAAACTACTTTCACCATTTATATAAACGTCGCTGCTACAACCATTAAATTCTCGCATATATACAAAACGAAATTAAGGGCACCATTACTGGTATAACCACATTTGTAATACAGCTAAAACTATTTCAGACTTCGGCGGTTTTAAAAATTACGAATTTTCAATTATAATGCACATGAACAATTCTGGAAAACCACTAGGGAGTTTCGATAATAGACCTGTCACCAAAGTGCCAGTTTTCATAAGTTTACCCCAGCATATACAGCTTACATGCAGACGATACTAAATTATAATGCATTCAGATTCGATGAATACTAAAAGAAAGCTGAAAATAATACATGAAAATACGGCGCATAATTATGTTAACCGAATTTTATGCAAATATTTAAAAAAAATTTCGAACGTATATTAAAAACGTCTATACCTTTTTCATTCAATCAAAAAGATATAAGCGTAATCATAAAAAAGTTAATAGGTGTGCTAGTTTTACAATTTTGCGTGTGCATATGTATTTAGCGTAGGCCTAATTTTATACAAATCATAAACAGATGATTGTTTTTTTATAATTTTGATTACAACACTTTATAGCAATTGCGTCCTAAGTATTTAAACTAAGCAAATGTAGTAAGTGCCATTTTAAAAACAGCAAACGTGGTATCATTCTATGCAACGAATAGTATAGTATAATAATTATATAGACTGCCTTTGAGTGGTACACAGGTTTTATAGCACCTGCGCGGTTGCAACCTGGATTTTGACTGCAGCTACTTGACTATACCTACGCTTGTGCAGCACCAAGTAGCTAAGCTACTTCACTCACTAGACAATGGCGCATTTTAACCAATAATGCGCCTGAATTACAGTTACACCCAACCAGCGGCACCAACGCAATTAATCCACATGAATAACAATTAAGCAGTCAAAAACGGCTTGTAATAGAAGTCTACAATTATACTGCAAAATTATGTCTAGTATTTTGGCCACTCAAACGTCTTAATCCATCTATGTAATTCCTTCCATCTCAATTCTTCAATTGTCACTAAAGTCATCTCCAGTTCGGTTTAAATATAGGCCTCTGAACGTGTTTTTCAGTTTCAATTGTAGCGAATAATTAATAACGGAAGATCATTTTGCTCTAATTAGACACACAGAATTCATCAACGTACGTGAGGAAATATTAAAAATTTTAACGAGATTCCTCTTGTTACTGAAGCCAGTTAGTGAATGTGTTATGTGCATTCTTGATAATCGTTTTTGATTATTATATAACTAAATAACTCAGTATTAGGTTTTGTACGTGCGTTGCTGCTCTATATCATACTTCATTTAATACAGAGCATATTATTATATAGAGCATTATTATAGAGAGCATATATTATACTTCATGCGGCAGCATGACATTAACTAAGGTATGACACTAATCCAACCATATTATGTGCAAATCACAAACAAATTTAAATTTTGGCATTTCACTAGTGGCGTGTTTTGTAACTATGCAGATATTATAAAATCAATTAACAGGTCTGTAAAGGCGAAAACATAAATGATAGTGGAATCATAATTTATAAGTCGCAATAAGTTTTCCTGTTTTAGACTAAATTATGAAAGTAGAGCAACTAGAGCAAGAGAAGTTAAAAAGAAAGTAAAAAGAAAATGAAAAGAAAACTAATGGAGAAGAAGAAAAATAAGAAAAAGAAAAAAGAAGACAAGAAGAGAAGAGAAGAGAAGAGAAGAGAAGAGAAGAGAAGAGAAGAGAAGAGAAGAGAAGAGAAGAGAAGAGAAGAGAAGAGAAGAGAAGAGAAGAGAAGAGAAGAGAAGAGAAGAGAAGAGAAGAGAAGAAAACAAAAGAAACGAAAAGGAAAGGAAAGAAAAGGAAAATGAAAAGAAAAGTTTCTTGCTGATAATGATGTTCTGAACCTTTGTAGTAATCAGAATGACCATGTGATCTTTCTGGTCACATTAATGAGCTCTTACAATAGCTATATTATTAAGTTTTTTGTCACTGCATAATAAGTTATTATACGTCAGTCCTTAGCATGCCGCAGCCAAGTAATTTGTAAACTCTGTATCAGATCGCATGCTCAGTTTCTGTGTCATATAGCAGTAGTTGCTAGAAGCGCGGCTCTTACTAACCGCAATTAATCTATCTGCTTCAGATAATTACTAGAAATCCAAGCGTGTACTTAGCCTCCAAGGAAATGAATTCACTCAGTGACATATTAATTTGACAGGGAAAAACAACATGTGCTGATCATTTTCGCAAACGCGGTGCTTCTAGGATAAGCACATTACGTGAAGACGAAGCCAACAGGAAATTGTGAGAAAACTCGCCAGTTGTTTTTCTGTAAAATGAAGACGAGCTTGAAGGACGTAGGAAGTAGGAACATGCAGGCTGAAATAAACAATAACTAAACGTTTAGAACAGCAGTCTCCATGTTAATACACATATGAAACGTTATCTGGTAGAACGATTAAATTTTATTAAAGTTAACTTGAGTTTTCTAATCATAATTTCATGCAGTTTCATTTTGGTGTTGATAAGGACAAGAATTATAGACAATTTCAACAAGGCTATTCCATTCCAATGCAGCTTGTCATAACAATTACTTTCCCTTAATTTTGCTCAAAGAAGAGCTCTGTACCGGGCTGAAAATTTTAATGTAAATTGATTTCCAATTGAACTTAAGAATAAGGGAACAGTAGGTGACGTTTTCATTTTTGGTTTTTCGTGACCTGTTCTTAATTTTTTTCGGTATACTACAAGGTGTATCAAAATGCAATACACGTGCTATTTTAAAGAAGTTCTTCACCTATGATGCTTCTTGTTAGATATGTGATAATTATAAATAAATTATAATGTATAATGAAATCGCATTTCCTTACTATAGAATAATATAAATTTTATAATATCAAATTATTTCGCTCAGAAACAAAATTATTGCAACTGCACTAAAGGTTTTTAGACTTTTGACTTAGTGTTATTTAAATCCCATTTCCATGTATCGAAATAAACTTTAAATAAAAATAAATGAATGAAAAATTTATTTAAGCAGTCTCTATCCTTTCACGCGCGCATACTGCTACTAAAAATTTCACAGGGCTTAATACGATTTAAAGGAAAGATAGATATTCATTCTGATATATGGCCAACAGGGCCGATCAAAGTTACAAATACAAATACGCAATTACATCATATTATACATTTGCGAAGAAATTTTGCCAAGCCACATTGAACTGTTTTATGCTGTGATTGCATAAGATATGTTAGTGCATCATTATCAGTTAAATTACAAAACTCAGGAATACATTGGGTTATAGTATTTAACAAAAAATTACGTGCAACACTCTGTTTCTCACAGTAAAACAAAAAGTTGTATTCATCCTCTACTATCTTACATATTTCACACAATTTTCTCTTGGTACGAGGTGGTCTTTCGGATCGCCCAGTTTCTGTTAGAAGGGTTTGCTCCGAGTTTGGTCAGAGCTATCCCGTCCTTCCTATTTTTGACATTTTCCAGATGTGACTCAAACTGAAAATCACGCTTAAATTAAGCTAAGAACGATCATTTGCTCATATTGAATAAAGATTCGTTCCATGAGATTATAAAAATCGTTTTTAATCTTGTATCAGTTAGAAAAATAATATTGAAATACAAATGAGCAGTATTACTGTCTAAGTAGGAAAGCTAAATTGATATCGGTTCACAAGGATTGTGGAAACAGTGATTTAAAAACACCCTAAGTTCAGATTATAGTTAATTACAATTTTTTCATGTGAAATGGCGGCATGGATTTAAACTTTGGTAGTGTATATGCACCGGAACACGAAAACGGGTAGATATTTATATATACTACGTCATAGTCATCAATCGACAACCAAGTTTAGGAAGTAATGGCCTACATAAGCACGTCTTCTTTTAAATTTGCTTGTGCTTCTGGTATGTTTTTGTTTCACACCTAACTTAACCCTTTTCTTCACAATTTTATTTTAAATTGTGAATTAAGTAAATTATTGGGTTTAAATATTGCAATATTGCTAGAATCATTATTAGCATCATTTTTTTAAATATTGCTCCAAACGGGATATACATCTTTTTTCTCGGTGTTCCGTTATTAAAACTGCAATTTAAATTCGAATTAATTTACGGGACCCTAATAATACTAGACTGATGGATCGGTTTCACCAGTCATCTAGGCACCCAATTCCCTCATACGGGTATTTCATAAAAAAAAAACAACTAATTGCTTCATTGTTACGCTGCTTAATTATTACGAGTCATTTTCGAAAAACCAACACCGCCAAGCTGAGTTCGCTGACAAAGTCATGGAAAAATGGACCCGCATTGTTCACGGGCGCCACCAATATGTGCAGGTCAAACCACGATGGGTGAAAAATCAACCTTTTCGGCACCACTTTAATATTTACCAAAAATTCAGAAGCTGAGATGAAAGGAGCCGATGTATGACCAGAATATATGCAGGGAACTACTTGGTGAAATATAGGTAGCATTCTACCTAATGTATAACATAGGCATACATGACGAAAATGTTAACATTGGCAAAAACAGCGGAAAAAACTTTAACAGGTGAATATTATAGTATTAGTGTGGCTTATTTGGTATCTTATTACAATCAGCTTGGGATAAAGTTGCTTTATAATCCTAAGCATGGACTATAAAAATTAACAACAATACTCACTGTAGTATGCAACACGAAGGTGTCCACGAGATTTTCATATTTTAAATCAATTATTTAAACAGACTGTAACTGCGCTAAACTCCTAAAATTCAAGAATGAGAAGAGTAAAGTGGTGTAAAGTATGTTATGTACAAGTAGTGTTTCTGAAAAAAAATTACCAAAAAATTTAACCAATCAAAATATAATTTAAGCTTGCAAATGTAATTACATCACTTTCATTATTGTAGTACTTATTTTCTATTTGGTTATCATCTTTGCCATCAACTATGCAGTATTAACATTATCCAGGCGTTTCGAGTATTTGTATTTATATTTACCTGTATTCGGTTTTTCCTTTTATGATTTCTTCTATGTTTTATAAGCTGCATATGCGTGATTAGCACATAAACTGCTATATGCACAAAAAAATATGGAACTGCAATTGAACCAATTTGTTCCTTTCTTTTTTCACTGCCGCTATTAAACTAGACTTAATTTGCTTATCAAATTTACCATCCATTTTTTATTTTGCAAATTAAAAGCCTGAACACCCGACCTACAGTTTTAAAATAAGGTGCTTGTTAACAGTCACAAATTAGATTTGCTTGAAAGGCTGGGCACCATTATGGACCACATAACCTTATGGGCTGTTGAGGTAACCAAAAGAACAACAGCTGGGATGAGCCATTTGGTGATGCATAAATATGAGCCATTTTCCACTTGGGGGTTCCCGCGTGAAATATGTAATTATTATGAGGAGAAACGGGACATAATTGTCTCTATGATGCACGGTGAGAATTTGCACAAATCACAAAATGTATTCGGTTTTTCCTACTAAAGTAGGTGGCGAAATCCGTTTCATAAACTACACACTATATAATAAATTTGAATACATTTTTATTATAGAGTGAGTTGTCTATGAAACGGATGTTGTTCTTGTTATAAAAAATTTGAAAACTTTACATAACAAACAAACAAAATACATCTCATTGTAAAAAATATTCCACGATTATGTAGGAAAAAAATCATGTTAGTGTAATATGCTACTAAGTGATATAAAGTAAAATAGTAATAATAATAATTATTATTTTACCAACTGAAGGTAATAAAGCAACACGGTAAGACATTTTCAATCATTAATTTCATTGTTGTGTCTAATTATTTACAGTTAAAACTAAATTAAAATGCACAAACTGATGGAAATTTATCCTAAGATAAAGCAAAGTACACTAATATCTGATGACTAAAAAAATTCTGTTCTATTCTATTCTAGACACTAAAAATTATAACATAAAAAATAAATGTGTCTACTTTTATTACAAAAAAACAGATCAAGTCAGCCCGATGATTCCCTTAGATCCGCTGTTTGTGGATAAATACATACAAACGTATGGGTCTACATAGCACAAAACATCCTACAGTAACACGTTGCCTATATATATATAAAGTTTTTCCTTTTTTCCTTTTTCCTTAAAGTTTATATATATATATATATATATATATAAATTGAAAACAATACAAATAAAATTATAGACAAAAATTTGGCTTTCTGTTCTGTCAGTCGAGTGGCACTTTTGTGCTTCCTACCCTTTACGTACTTTTCACTCCGTAGATTTCAAGCTTTGCCATATTATATCTGACGCTCGGCTTCAATAAACAATAACAATAACAAAACAGAGAAACAAGAACCGAGCGGCGACGACAATGTCCACAACCATTGTAACAAAAATACAGGTTTCAGTAAGTTACAGGTAGAGCTACACGTCACTGTAGGGATGGTGAGTAACCCGTTGGGCGTAAAAACTCTTGTATTCCGTGAACGAATCGAGTCAGTATATCACTAGTAGAAGCAAAAATTGTTCGTGACAGGAGTAATTACCCACGCCGTCATTGTTTTATTATGCACCCGGCTCACTGCCATTCAAAAAGGGCGAATCTACGATCTCTAATGTAGTCTTAATGAAACGTCATTGCACCACCAGCAGCAACGGTTAAATGTTTTGTGGCTCCCCACCACTGATGGAATTTATAGGACTCGTTAAAATACAATTTATTCGCATTTGTCTTAATTTCCAACCAAAACTGAACATGATCTTTCAGTGACTGTTACCTCGCAAAGGGCACCCTTTGATCGCGTTCTGTTATTTTTCGTACATAATGACTCCCGGCTTTGATCAACTACGGCGCCGAATCGGGATGACAGCTTTACAGAGAGGGCCGTCAGTTCTGGCGAGCTAGGTGGGGTAATTACCAAGCTATATTGAGTTACCGGCAAAAAGGGCACAAAACAACAAGGAAACAAGATGGAAGAAAGTCAGAATTCATTGCGACTTTGATTCAGAACAACAGTTATTTTATTTGTTTGGCTATTTACTTTCAGAGTATCACGTACGCTAAATATTTAATTGGTAGTTACGCCGATTAAATTACCGAGTTTACCGTCCAGTAATCAGCTTTTAAAGATTAAGTTCATTAATTAATTTAAAGTGTTTAAACTTTATTGCGGAAATGTAAAATATCGATTTTTTTGTTTCAAAACGTTTAAACATTTTACAAACTTATGAGAATATTTCAAAAGGTTAAGAATTTCTAACTAGTGAAATTGTACGTAAATTGTAGCGCGATTTGCAATATCCCAGCAATGTCACTATGTTTTGCTGTACACAATTAATGGAAACAAATTGCTTAGATCGCGTATCAACTATAGACCATAAACAAGCTTCAAGTGATTCTAATAAGAATATCATGATCATGTACACAGATAATTAATGTGAATTTTCAGTTTTCTGATTAGTAAAAACTTTTGAAAGCTTTTATGTTGAGACCTTTTTGAGGCAATAACTTAGGCCTGAAGTTTTATTTGATTTTGCATTTAATTATTTTTAACAATGCAAAAAATATTAGCATCTCGGTGGAGTCCAGATTCTAATTTATAATTTTAAGATATTTGTTTATTTTTTGATGTTATAAGTTCAATTTATCGTTTTCTGTGTTTCATGTATCGCTTGCAGCCTATCTTTTTCAATTGCTAATATAAATGCACTTATAAAAGTACACATGCAGTAAGTGCCGGGACTACCAACGCACTGGTGCACAGAATAATTTTTACAGAATTCGCACCAATTACGAGCCATAAATTTTATATGACAATCAAAATTTATATCATTACTGATTATGATGTTAGTACACCACGTTTTAAAAACCCAATCAGTCATGATGCACCATCTAGCGGCGGGAAACACCTGCACTCCTGATAACTCCGATCGGACTGTGCCACGATAGAATGATTGTAATCTGTTATTCCTTACCAATGAGTTTAAAACTGTCAAATATAAACAATTTTAAGAAAACACTTCAAGCGCTCTAATTTCAACAGAATTTATGTACAACTTAATTAATGGCGACTAGTAATTACTGTAACAATTTAAGTTTGCGGCACAATAGAAAAATTGTTTAGTACATTACTGATACAGGCGTATGCCTAATTGTGTTGGGCTAATACAAAATGCGGAAAATGCATTATGAAAATGTAATTTTAATGTGCCGCTTAAGTGCTTTTTATATAATATGTATAAATTGGCCTTTTTTATTAAAAATGCCGTGGTTTTTTATTGTTACTTCAAATTGTAGGTTTAGCAAAATCAATTTTTTATTTTAAATATGTGCAAGACGATCATAATTAATTTATATAATTTTATTGTGGTGCGTAGTTATAAACAATAAGTTATTTGATATGTTCTAAATTAGTCAATATAGAGAACATTCGCTGGTCTAAATCA
Source organism: Tubiluchus corallicola (assembly GCA_030141605.1). Lineage (NCBI taxonomy): Eukaryota > Metazoa > Priapulida > Priapulimorpha > Priapulimorphida > Tubiluchidae > Tubiluchus > Tubiluchus corallicola. The sequence goes on from JAQGDQ010000118.1 coordinate 410,536, forward strand.
AACTAGACTAGTCCGTGGCGCTACCTAGAAGCAGAAAAGTTAATAGCATAGTCACGCTAAGATTGTTCCACTAGTTAGTTGGTACGTTAACTTATTCTAAAGTAACTTAATCAGGAACAGAGTAACTTAAAATTAACAATAATGGAAGGTGTTCTCAGGACATCTCGTCATCGATTCCCGAACACTGGAGGTGTGGTAGAAATACTTCATTTGTGGATACTTGTCATTTTTGTTCCTAAATGCAGAACGGTTGTTTATTAATTTATATGTTTCCCTTATGCCTTTTATCTGTGAAATTTCTTACCATAAAGTTGTTTCGCTGTTTTAACAAAAACTTTCAAGAATAACAGGTAATTCCTATCACGGAATTTCTATAAAGAATTATTTTTCTGAAACTGCATTGATATTTCTATCTTTTTTGCTGTGATTCCAAGGAGCCACTGGTTTGCTTGGGTAATTTGTCATAAAAAGCTATAGAAGACAATAAATATTATGATTACAAAACGTTCCATTCGGTCATAAAATATGTTAATTAATTGCACAAATTATAGGTATTTAATAAATATTGACACAATGAATCTGTCAAAGACGTTGTTGTGATAGCACAAGCATTATTAGATTAAATTCAACTAAAACGGTCAAGAGATGATTCTTTTTAACTTTAACTTTGGCATTTGATAGCTTTTTGTGTAATGTCAAATTTTAATTTTCTATTGATCACAAGAGACACATCCAAAATGTTTTAAAAGCAAAGGCACCAGTTCATTGTAACTTTTTCAAAACTGAAAGCAAAACTCATAAAATCAAATAAAGCATCCACTCTGCATAAATGTAAACTTCTGTTTAAGTGCGATAACGATTTGTTTTGTAACTACAGAGCTCTAACATGCAAGTATCATGTAAAGTATGATAAAGAATGAAAAAAATAACAGAATATTTCAAGTTCAATAAAATATATGCCAGTTTTATATTATACACACCCATTTACAAACTGCGCCAAGACAAAATGAGTATAACTGGTTTCTAACACATACACATACAATAAACTGTACAAGAGCAGTAATTTCAAAGATGGCACAGTTACACCTCTGAATAACTAGGAGATTAATAATATTTATTGTAGTGTGTTATGAACAACTTGTGTAATCAGTGCAGCCAGTTAAAAAAATTACTTCCATATCAGGTATCTTCATAACAAAACCATGATTCATTGTGTGATTATTTACATCTTATATCAAGAGTTGATCTTAAACGAAATCTGTTCAATATGCCTACTTTCAAGTAGATATACATGTAGAGTCAATTAAAAAATGTTATACACTCATGCCGTAGTTCTGTACACAAACTTACAATTTTCTGTACATAGTTGCACATACGCTTATAAAGAAGACACAGAAATGTCCTATTAGTGAACACACTTATATTAATGTTAAGTAGCTAAGATGGATTGATGAAACTTTAAAAGTAACAAAAATCAATAAAAGGGAGATGTAAAGGCTGCATTTCATTTTTTAAATGTAGAAGCAACAGGTGTTTTTCAAATTCATTTTGAGAAGTTTATCTTTACCTTTTAACAACAGTACATAGTTTACCAAAACAGCAGTACATTTTAGAGGAAAACAGTTCAATTGGAAAAAAATTAGTCAATCCTCTAGAGCCCATTTGTAGCAAATATAATTTCTAACAGAAAAAATACAACCTGTTTATACAGAATGTTCTTTATATGTAGAAATGAAACTGTGGGTCACAAGCTAATACTTTCTCTTAAAAACTTGCAATTAAACTGATAGACGTAAATGCTGCACAGAAGAAACTCGGAATCGCATAACAAAAACAAAATCAATCCGTAACTGCATGATAACAAAAACAATGCATTTAAATAGTCGTATATAAAGAACAAAACAATAAAAAACTGCCAGCATTATCAAATGCTGCTACAAATGTGCCACCTGTCAAATGCAACAAATAGCTCGAGTTGAACACATCAGCATGTTATGTTAGTGCAAATGGAAAAGTACGGTAATCATAAACGCGGTACCCATCTAAATGATGTGTTTACTGATAAGAATATCTACAACTCCTCTAGGACAATTTCGTAACTAAAAAAACAGTTTTTGTACAACAAGCGCACACATGGATCATAAAATAAATTTAATTTTCATGGAATAACAAAACTCTACTCAGGATGAGTAATTAAAATTTACTGGTATAAATATTGTGTAGCTTGTTATGTGAGGAAGCTTTTCTTTCTGTGCTGCAACTCATTTTACACAGTAGCAAATGTACAGAGAGCCCTGCTAGGCAACTATTCAGCTGGAAACAAAAAGACAAATACAACTACATATGGTAGCACGTTAGACTAAGAGCAGTGGGAATTCAAGGTTGCAAGATTCCCCAGAATCAAAAGAAAGATTCTTCATTTCAACTTGCTGGAATTTCACAGCGCAAAGGAAAATTAAAATTACATAAAAAATAGCACTTCACTGACAAGTTCTTTCTTGCTTTTACGTTTACTGGGTGAATAAATAACTTTATTAGTCTCTCAGTATCATTTTGTTAGTCTTTCAGTATCATTTTGTTAGTCTTTCAATATCATTTATTAGTTTTTCAGTATCACAATACCGCTCAAACCAAAGTTAATTACAGGTTCAAGTATTATTAAGGATAGAATCAACTAAAAAACTGATGAAAAGTAAAATTATGTTTTTTATCGAGGCCCATTTTTCAACTATTTACCTAACATTTTGGACATTTGTTTAGTACTGCGGATAGTAAAAATATGAGCCTTGGACTATAGAGAAGTAGGACCTTTAATCAGTCATTCTTAAGTACCATATCCTAAACCATTCCTAATGGGCCTCCATCTCATATTTACTTTTAACTAACAAATGAAACCGATGATAAAATAATACTATAATCCAAATCCATCATTTTTAACTCCTGAACCAAATTCGTTAAGAAGAGATCAAAGGAGAGGATCAACTATCCTTATAATTTACGCATCAGAAATGCAACCCCGGAATTCACAGCAATAGTGTATCGAGTACTACATACTGTAAAGAACATTTTTTAGATCTTTACACCACTCATGTCAAGTCCATTTAATTCTTATTTTCACTGATTTCACGGATCTTTTAATGATGACTAATGACACGCAAGTTACCAGGTACATACTTTTTTTAAGTATACATTCTTAGACTAAAACAAGCTACCCCTATTAAACCACAAGACAGGAAAAGCTACCTATTAGTATGTTAAATTGAAAGGAAGGATTAAATCTAATTATTAAAGTTTGTTCTAAAAATGGAAGTAAATTTTCTTAACTTACCTCCTAGCTATGACTGCCTTCACTTTCTTTTCGCTTTCTCTCCTCGTACTCGCGTTCGTCACGAGGCTTTGCTCCGCCAAATATATCAGACTTTGTTGTCGATGCAGGAGCATTCAATGGCTCTTTCACGGTACGTGGCAATAATTTTAACTTTGGTCGATTAGCTGCTTCTTCTGAAATGTACAAAACAGACATAATTTTGTATTGAATGTATCTAATTTTCATTATGTGCATATGTAACATTATGATTTGATAATGGTTTTGATTATAATTATGATATATACTTAATAAAATCATTTAGCACTGAGAACTATTTCTGTGGTTAAACAAAACAAGAGAGGTCAACTGTGAGGTCGAATTAACACTCAAATGTTTGCAGAAGTTTGTAAAAAAGGCAACATTTCATATGCATGTGTCGGCTGATATAGCAATTACCTAGTCACACATGAACTATAACGTACAAATGACTATACCATTATATGTCATCCACAATCCAATAAATAAATAGATATAGCTCTTACAAAGTCCTACATGGCTATGTATAAACATTTATCTGATAAAAGAATCACCTGCTAAAATCTCCACTTTGGCCATTTAAACGAGAAGAGATTGCTAACAAGATTGAAGGATACAAACAAGACTTTAGTAAATCACAATATGGATTACTAAGTTTACTGATAAATTTAAAAACTCTCACTCTCTCATTCAAATATCCTATAATCAACTAAATGCAGCAGTAGAAGTAACTAAAGTTCCAGAACCAATGTAATGAATACTTTATTATAAAAATTCTTCAAATGTTGGACGTCCTACTTCATTACTTTATGACTAAACTAGCAGAGACCACCCACCTGCGGCTGCAGCTGTTATTTTAGATGCCATTTTAGCCATTATAACGGCTGTTGTTATTCAAATAGGGTGGGGATGTTGATACTCAGATTCGGGACCCTTAAAACCTCTAAAAAAACATATTCAATGACTAAATATTTTGGATGTCATTTGACCGCTATGTTGGATGACGATTTAAACTGCCAAAGGCTAAAATCTTTCAAGACCATGCTGGTTTCTATGGTACACCATATTTAGACGTATGCTGTAGCATGCGGGCATGCATAAATACCAGACAGACAGACAGATTTTCATCTTTATTTATATAGATTATTCAAAAACTAAATAAGCACATAGTGGACTTCATTAGCACAAAGTCTTCAGGTACCTGCAGTGGGTTCACGTAGCTCTTCAAAATTAGGTGCTCTATCACCGCCACGCTGCCGTTGACCTCCGTATCCAAAATCTCGACTATTACCTCGTGCTCGTGGTGGACCATCATATCTTAAAACATATTCATTTAATAGAGGAACTAAATAAAAATAAAATGATATACAATACTGTGGTGCATTGTTACCAGCAGAAAAAGAATTAGTTAACTTTTGTTTAACAGTAAAAATTTATAGCTTAAAGCTGTAAAAGCACATATCTGTATTGTAAATTACTTTCTGGTAAAGTCATAGCATTCAGCAAACAAAAACTCATCATCTAATTAGAAAATTGTAAAGACAAAAATGGCATTTAACATGAAGTTATGTGTTTACGAATAAGGAAGCACAGTTTTATTATCTTTTTTGCTGCAGCTAGGAGAAACTTTAATTACATGAACATATGTGGATTGAATCCATATGCAAGCCCTATTGTTCTCTATTGTGCGGAAATATGTAACACCTAATTCACAAACGATTCTGGCAACAGGATTATTACCCTGTACAGGTCGGTGCTAGTTGACAAAGAAATCGAAAAGTGTTTGTTGAAATAGGCATTGGAAAAATGTAACAACGTACAGGGTCGCATAATATGGGAAAAACATGAAACAAAGGTACATTGAAAGAAAAAAGGTGTGAAGGAAAAAGTGGATCTCCTCCGTCAACTAGGCAGTGTTCTGATAAAATGGACATGTCCCCGGCACATAATGCAACAGCAAACCAGTGATCTCAGCTGCCGCAAGAGCTTACTAGATGTGGATGAACACTGTTTTAGCTGTTGGCTAATAATTTAGTGAGTGGATTCAATCATGGCGGGTTTCATGCAAAATCCATATGGTTCATAATTTAGTGAGTGGATTCAATCATGGGGGGTTTCATGCAAAATCCATATAAGAAGCTATTATTGGTTAATTTTACCAATAAGTGACTTGGGAGAGAAGTGGGTCATATAAAGCCTGAAATATGTCAAGGATTTTACAAACATTTTGAACGTCATCAAAAATTCTCAGTTTATTCTGAAATTTAACAAAAATAACAAACCTCTCGTAACTGCCGCGGCCTCGATAGTTGTATTCACCACCTCTATCTTGATAGCCTGAAATAAAAAAATATTCATTTTAGCTTTCGATAATTTTTATTAAAAAAAAACAGTAAGTTATCCCATAAATTTTCTGTATGAGCGCAACAAAAGGAAACTGTTGTCACTTTTACAGCACAACTTTCTTTCATGATTTTTTTGTTTTTAAATATCATCAATTGTTCCTGCAAAAATATGAATAGGGAATATATATATATATATATATACACACGTGAAATATTCCCTATTCATATTTTTGCAGGAACAGTTGATATATATATGCATAGGCTGATTACATATTCACTAAGCAAATACACATTCACATGCTTTTTTAACATCTATTTTTAACCTACATCTACTTTGTGTAAATTAAAATCTTCCTTGTAACTCATGAGTGCCAAGATTGAGGACACGTTAGTCAGATCAGCAAAAGTAGGCTGGTGATTGTTATAGTTTAGCACCTTATTCCATGAGTAATTATAACTCGCTGTTAAATTTTTGTTGCTCTTAAAAATATTTACTTTTTTTTTATTTTTGCAAATATCTGTAAAAAGATTACCGGGCAATTAAAATTGCTATTACGTCAACAATTTAACACTACATAAATTATCAAAGTTGCGAAACACAATTTTTGTGATCACTTTTGTAAGTGTATTTGCCATTGTGCGTACTTTCTGTATAAGTACGACATAGCTGATGAAATAAACAATAATCTAATCTATGATGCTTCATGTTTTATTTCTTGCAATTGCTGATTACACACAGCCTAGACCCTAGAATAAACAAAAATAAGGCACACCTCTATCGTAATTGCCTCTATCATATCCACCTCTGTCATAACCACCTCGGTCGCCGCCTCTTCCTCGGCCACCTCCCCTATATCCTCCTAAGAGTATAAGACAAATGCAAATCGTATTTTTTCCAAGCAATCTTCCAAAGTGCAATACAGTAAATCCTCGTTTAGCGACGTTTCGTTTTAACAACGCTGAATGTTTGACACCTTTTCCTCACTTAACGACGCACGTTTCACTTTAACAACGATTTTTTTAGTTTGCTTAAAGCCATTTTTCATTTTATCAGCAACTTTTTTACCTAATTTGAAGCATTAAAATGATAAATATATTGCATTATTCTGTTTTAAAAATGTACTACTGTAAGACACTACAATTATGTTGTTGCTTCCTGACTGACTACACACTAAATGCGAGCCGTTTATATCAAGCGAGATCTATTTATACGCCTCAAGACACCTAAGTTCAAACTTTATGCTAAGGAAATTTGTCTACAAACTGCTGCTATTGCAACCAGCTGATACTACATTCATGAAATTATGCCAAGATCGCTCCAGGGTTTGGCATTCACTGCAATGTTGAACCACTAACTGCCAACATATAGGGCTTCAACGTTAACAAAAGGGAAGCCGCTAGTAAGTTTAGCTAAGTATTGGTAACAAAGAAATGGTTTCAAACAAACAGATGAAATTAATCAGTAGAAATATGAATAAAACACATAAAATGTATAATTTATATGATTAAAGCAACATTGAGCTTTGCCTCTGGAACGTATCTAAATTCTTTTACACAACCTTCTACGGAAGTCTTGGTTTCATTTAACAACGTTTCGCTTAACATCACATTTTGCTGGAATGCTTTAGAGTCATTAAGCGAGGTCTTGCTGTATAGATAACGAGTCAAGAATTTGCCAAAAGTTATGTAATCATTAAAATTCTTATGAGCTGCACAAAACTGGTGTTACAAATTTGTAAACCATAGTGGTGGTTTTAGTTCAAGTATACCTCTTGGGGGTCGACCACCACGACCTCTATCATATCCACCTCCTCGTTCATTGCGTCTTCCCTCTGCTACGTCTACGCGGATATTTTTATCGATAAAAAGCTGAAAGTGGTTAAACGTTTTTTTACAAACTTCACGTCATATAATGTTGTTATTATAAAACATAAATGCAAAAAACAGAAACAAAATACATGCTCGTCTCAAAAACTGCAAATATACACACTGTTTTGACAAAAAAACTATTCACACTAAGATCCGTGTCACATAGAGCTGGACATAATTCATAATGCATAAGCCATAACGAGAAAAAGCTGCCTCAGGAAAAGTAAACGTATGTTAAGCAATGGTCCCTGTCGCACAGATAATCTTCCGTTGAATTTGGTTTGCCTGCCATAAGCCGTCAGCCATAATTCACGGCAGGCTACTCACGAGCAGTCTTGAGCGGTTCATCAGGCTCTGTATTGCGAAATGAATTTGCTCGTTAATTTCATTTGCCATAAGGCATTTCGGGTCATCGCTAACATGGTAATTAGCATGTATGTGGTTTTTACAGTGTACAATTCGTTTACATCGTAATTATTCTTAACAGAATGGTCTCATAAACATGAAAAAGCAATTTTTAAGCACGGCATTTCACTAATACTGCAATTAGGTACGTGCATTGCCGAAGCGGGTTAAACAAATGCCCTACAATTTACACCGAGTACGGAGCATACTGCAGATAATGATATGTGCCTCATGGAAGATAGAAGACACCTTATGGCTTACGGATTATGAATTACGGCTTGCTGCTTATGCCTTTCTCTGTGTGACACAGGCCTAAAAAGTACATTATCATGTTACTATGATCAGTTAAAACATGTTCAGGTTAAAATCTGATGCTAAATAAAAAGTTCTAATACAGTGATCCAGTATTCCAGTGTCAACCTCTTTTGCCACATTCTCACACCTCTTTAAAAGATTGTTTGATTATTTAATACATTGCCCCTGGACAATATGTCAGAAAGTCAAACTGCTTTTTAAGACTGTCTGATTCTGTACATACTAGATTTACTTGGATTATTTTTATAAATGAAGTTTTATAAAAGTAATAGTAACAGAAGGTTTTGATAAATATGGAAACTTCACTAGAAGTAGTTTAAATCATATTATGACATTCAATGTTTGATGTCCCATAGCGAATAAAAATAATTTGTAAATCTGTAGCTTGCAGAGGACCAATATTCCAGTGGTATGAATCAGCCACTTTGTGGTATCTCTGAAAAGTTAAAATTCACAGAATAGGGCTTGGGGCACTCTCCTTGGTAGAGAACCATTATTCCAGACAAAGCAGGACCACCATGAAAACAGGCTTTAAGCTGCAGAATAAGACATGGATGCAACATACATTCGTACAAAGTTATCAAAAACGCACGAAAAAATAATCCAAATATTCTACTTCTTAATTATTTACAGCTATAAATTTGCTGCGCATTACCAATAAATGCCTTAGTAACACCTATTATGAAAAATGTTGGACACCTTGGTAGGAAACAGTGCAAACACAAATTCGCGTCAAATAACATTTATAAACAAAAGGCTACTTACTGCACCATCGTAAGCAAGTGCGTCTTGTAAAGAATGTAAATCTTCAAATTCCACATAACAGAAACCTACAACATGGAGTTTTCTTGTTAAACAAATTACACAAATTGTACATGAAAAGTTATGATATTAAGGAAATCGACATTACTTAAACTGATAACCAAAATTTCACTTATTTGATGAAAAGTTTAATTTGATGCTGCTACTAAATTCTGTAAAAAAAGTAGCATCAGTTAATTGACAAAGTATAGTTATACTGCATTTGTTTAATACATAGCATTCTTAGTTACTATCAACGTTTTACTTTAAATACCTTTAAATTTGTCTGTTTCTCGGTCGCGAACAAGACGCACGCTTCGCACCTATAAAAAAACAAATGCTTTAATTTTTTTTAAAGCACTACTAATTGTTTCAATAACATGTAAAAGAGTTACAGTAAGTCCTTGCTTTAACGATGCTAATGCGTTCCAGCAAAGGGTGCCATTAAGGGAACTTATCTTTAAACAAAACAATGATTTCCATAAAAAATAATGTAAAAGCATTCAGTTGTGTTCCAGCAGAAAAAAAATCAATAATGCCTGACTATGGAAAACTGTTCAGTTGCTTGCAGGGGAACATAATCACTGAAGCTTGGCTATGTAAAGGTGTTCAGTTTTGTTGGCAGAAAAAAATCAATAACTCTTGGCCATAAATTAAACACTTTATATAGTTCATTGCTTACAGTTCTAGAGCACCTATTTGTTTAATTAAGCTGTTAATGAGTAGTCTATTAATTAATTTTGGTGGCATGGGGTTTATATATATATTTATATATATATATATATATATATATATATATATATGTGTGTGTGTACATGTATAAGATACAATACTATAGCTATGAGGACGGCACCATTTTCGGTGATCTATTTATCAAACAAAAGGTCTCAATCTAATGTCGTCTCATTGATGGTTTATTTTTCTAATCCGGCCCAACGGGAGGAATGGTGGGCAAAAAACCTCCAATAATGGCCCACTTTTTGCCAAATTTGTACTCCTTATTTCTAGAGAATGGCAACTTGTCGGGGCGGCATGTATAATTTTTGGATAGCCAATTCAACGGTGGGTGGAGTAAGCATATTTAGAATTTGCAAGTGGGCCAAACTAAAATCTAAATTTGAAACATAGGTCCTTCCTCCTCTGGTTGCTCTCCTTCTCATGTCTTCATTTTTTTCTCTTTTTGTTTGCTCATAAGAAAATCAAGTGTTATTTCTTGATTGCCAGCCTTTGTCCTTTTTAGCCAGCACTTCCTAAACACTGCATCACATTTGCAACATTCCATCTTACTTTGAGAGTTGGGTTCTCTGTTAATATCATTTTCAGTATTGTCTTGTGACAGGTAAAATGTAATGAGGTGAACGCAGCACTTAAGTACGTAACATGAAAGAGTTTACCAGATCAACCAAAGGAATTTTTACCTAAAGGTGAGAAAGCAATGAATCATTGTGGTCTATTCCAACTGTGTCTGTCTGCCTCCTATCAGTTTATTTAGGCAAATTACTACACCCATAATAATCGTACTGTGATCTAGGTTAAGTAGTGGGTTTTGTTTATACAGTGCAGCGCAGCAAAGAAGATTTATAGGAAGTAAGACTAAAAAATGGTTACTAAAACGAAACATGCGACATTAAATGAAAAAATGGGATCAAAAGATTAGCGTCATTAAAACGAAATATCGCTCGACAAAATAAACGACAACATATAATGCAAATTACTGTATATAAATTATAGATTTCACATAATTGTAATGTGTAATGTCATATAGTTTAATCAGTACAACTGCATTTGAATTTAGCCATATTATTACTTCGACTAAATATGAAAGTACAGTCAACCTCGGGTATAAGGTACTCGCTTATAAGGGATACTCGTTTATAAGAGACCACCAACACCGGTCCCGAATTTTCATAACGTTTTTCTAAGTAAAAATCTTTAAAAGATTTCGGTTATAAGGGACGATATCTTTAGGTCCCGCTAACAGAAACCAAGGTAAATTACCTCGCATATAAGGGACCCTGTGATCAAAGCGAAATTGATCGATTTTTAACCTCAATTTTTCGCAAACTCGGCCTTCGAACAGCTTGGTTTCCGCGGTCACATACATCTCGCATCGCCAAAGGAGCTTCCTACATACCGTTTGCACTGAATGTGTAGCAATAATCCATAAAAATATGGGTAAAAGTACAGAAAAGTGCAAGTCTAGATACACCCTCGGTCTGACTCAACTTCGGCTATAAGGGACTGTTTTTTCCGGTCTCGAGGTGTCCCTTATATCCGAGGTTGACTGTATACATGTCATGTTTAGATATTTATGCAAAAATATGGCTTATCCATGTGCAATAAAATTATATATACCACGAGCATTCTACACAAGTGAAATTAACTATGCTCTTTAACTAGTTATATGATCTAGAAAAACGGAACTTCATAGTCCAACTAGAAAAAAGAAGAACATGTAGCAGTCTAATGCTTTGCATTTAAAAAAACCCTAGAATACGCAAAAACTCGGGGAATAAAACTATTCGTCACTGATTCTTGTCACACAAGTAAAAAGCTGCAAATGCTAAGAAAACAATATATTTACCCGTTGTCCTTTAAAAATTTCATCAATATCTCCTTGTACTATGCCTTGTGGGAGGTTTCCTACATATGCAGTAAAAGGAGGTTCAGTGGGAAGAGGTTTTCCAGTTCGGCTTGTACCAGCTCTGAATGAAAAAACAAATTTTTTTACACTTATAATTAAAGCCAACAATTATGTTTGGTTAAAAATCTAGAGTGAAGAAACGACTAAGTGGTTTTTCCTTGTGACATTGGCTGATAAGTCAGGGCAGCACTAGGGTTAGTTAGTAAATAGATGGGTGGTAACACAAAAAAACTACGTTTTGTGCAATATTATCTACCATAATGCCCCACCATATTTCTCATAAAAGGAGATAAACGTTGGAGGTGTTTACATAAATAAAACATTAAGAATTAATAATAACGTGGGTATACAGAATGATTTCCATTCAAAAATTAAAAACCTGCTTAATCTGAACTATTGCAAGTCGACGCAGGAACGAGGAACGGCTAAGCTTGGCATTTCCTGAGAAGTGAGGACACCTGATTAAGGTGTAAACGATTCTCAAAGGGAAATGCGATGGCACAGCATGTGATTTTATCAGATTGAGATATCACTACACTTCATCAACAAGGGCACTAACTCCCACAATAAAAAATTTCAAGGTGTGTCCTAAGTTGAATGTAATAAAAAATATTATTTTGTGCACAGGTTAACAGATGTAATATCAGACACACACAAACCAAAATATGTAAGAAAATAAAAATAAACACTTAATTATTAAAACAATGGCTATGTACAAGTGTGTTGTTGGCACTGACATTACACTGCATAAGCTGACTTTCTTAGCCAGGTTTCTGATTATATAAGTTAATACAATTGCACAGTCAGTCAGTAATTAACATCAAGCAAAACATCAATCATTCGTAGTCAAGCTCTGCTGATTGCCCAATCACAGTGCATGATTTTCACATGCCTACGAAACCTACTCGTTCACCTTTCTTTTGGTGCAAATTGGGACATGAGCTGCAACTATGTATCACTGGTATATGTTATACTGTTATGAAAATGCCCAACTTTTCATGTTCGTGGGAGAGAAATTGGCCTGATTTTACACTTTATTACAGCTTGTCGATTGTAGTATTGTCGAATGAAATTGCAAGTGAATTAATGGAAATATATAGTCGAATTTCATTTTTATAGGAAGAATCATCTCTGAAGTGATGATCTAATTATTAATAAGATATGCAGATTAGTTTATGAATTTGCAAGTTAATGACAACTATATGATTAATTATATAAAATTAACCTAATGACGTTAGGCCAAACATATAATGCTGCTCTAACAACGCAAAGATCAGAATGCCTGTCTGAACAAAGGTGACGAAAAAATTTATATTTCCAGATTAAAGCCAGAGTTAGCAGGTATAAATGATTCAAAGTTAATGTGCATGTAAAAATTACAGCCTGAACACCTCTAAGTAGGTTTGCGCAAGTTATAGGAATAGAAATAAACTAGTTAGCAATAGATAGTCCTAGCGGTAGAGTTGAACTCATTAACGGGAATCCCTGACAACTTTCAGGATTATGGGGTAAGCGACCACACTCAAAGAAACCCACATTCAGAGAAAATATTTTCAGAAATTTTCAGGCAAAATGTTTTCTTCCTGGCCAGTTTTTATAAACCTCAATAAGATCTTCACAGTCTAAATTAATTCAAATGTGTCTTCTTTTTTATTCAAATGTGGTCAAAATTCATATTACATATCAATGTAATATTAGTATCCTGAAATGGTCAACTTTATGCTTTTTTCTGGTTATAATCACAATTAAGATGCCATTGGGACTTATGAAACTCAGGCAAAATATGAAAAAACACAATTAGTTTACATTTACTGCTGGTTATACATTAGTTGTCATGTTGTTTACTAAAGAGAGTTGCTATTAGGGGAACTGCTGTTCCAAATGCCGCTAAGTGTGCTCATGTCACAAAGGAGGCAGAATGACAGGACATGCTTGATGCCAATTACAGAGAATTCTGAAGAGAGTGCTGTCCAGCATAGCCCAAAACCACGTGAAGGGATTGCTATGAGTAGGGGAGAGCGCACTATCCCCACAATGAGTAGGGGAGTACCATTAAATTCCCCTCCCCTTTTCAAATGGGTAGTGAGGAAAGAATATCACTAATGTTAATGTTCATATTAAAGTGAATGTATATTGGAATGTCCACTTCATGTCATCCACATTGCTCTCACTCTCACATCTACAATGTTCATTGCCTCTCCACTGTTTCATAAGAATGTGGATGCTGACAGTAGCTATAGTAGAAATGTTCGTAAGCATGGTGACATCACTATAAGGCCCTATAGTGTTACGACATGTTTGTTGCAGCCTCGCCGTAAGTGTAATGCCAGGCAGATCACCGAGTTGCTCATCAAGCAGAATATAGTGCAAGCTAATTCAATGCAAAGTACACAAGTTTAGTGGCTACCAACCGGGACACTTCATTGTTCAAATGTACAGCATCTCATAGGTTTTATTTGACTGTACTGGTCTCTTTGGATGGTAGTTTGAGATATGGTTTGAAATGCAATAGTGGTTTCTAGAGCATGGTCTTGCAGAAGACTGCAGCATTTCATGGTGAGCAGAAGTAGGTATTTGTTGTTGAAAGGCAGTGATGTCGATGAATGTAGTGCGGGTTAGGTGACAAAGTTTACGTCGTAAAACATGTCTGTGTCGTCAACATTTGGCCAGTGCTAGTACAAAAAATACAGCCATAATTATGCAAGATACAAGTGATGCCCCACTATGTCTTTTTGAAGATTTTGACAGATATAGTGATCACTCAGCAGTAGTTTTTTCTTGTATTCAATAGCTGCTTGCAATTTGTGGACATCGGTGTCAATGCAAAAGTTGTTATCAGTGGGGCTGTCATGCAACGTGAATTTTGGGATTGGTTTGCTTGCAGTAGGATGAAACACTGTAACATTCCAAATATTGTCTAATAAATTTGTGGCTAATCAAAGTTTTCAATGTTTTTAAAATAGCTAGGTGGGATTGAAGATTTTGAATGGCCCAAGTAAAATACTGGTGTTTTTACATGGTTGGTTTTCAAACTGAATGCAATGTGATCAAATAGTGTGATTTTTCTGGACAGTTTGAGCATAATGCTAAGTGTACTTTGCTGTGATGCACGTTGTGATAAATTGTTCGAATTTGAGTAGGTGACTGCCATACATTACATTTACAAAAATAAATGAAATAATCTGTCAGATTAAATGGCTGGAGCAAGTTCAGTATTAAAGAAATTTAGACATTTATTAAATTTGCATTGGCAAAATCATCCAATGAATTTGAAATATGATTACACTTAAAATAAGTTGTAACATTGCATTACCAAGTGCCAGTTCAAGATCCTGGTAGTAAATAAGTTAAGATTAAGAAACCTTTACAGGTAAGTAAGTAAAAAAAATTATTTGTCTCTGAATGTTACAAAATAAACATAAACAAAAGCTAAAAACTAAAATAAAGACGGAAAAGAGACGGGGTGGCAAAAAGACCTCACCAAGTCAACCACCCCTATCCAAACTTAAGAAAATTAAGTGACCTGTCGTACAGTACCCCATCTTAATAGTTTAACTTTAACGGGTTAGTTTGCGTTCCTGCCATAAATATTAACTAAGACTAGCCGGTAAATGCCGGATGTCGGCTCGCAAGAACCTCATCATACGACAATCTAGTAGAAGCACTATAAGTACTGATGTCTAGACTGAGCCCCAACAAACTATTACCTTTAAGATTTCTAAATATTTTACAAATTAAATAAACCCCAGTGTTAATGTACATCTATAACAGAATTTTTCATATTATTTACCCTCCATAACTTCCAGAACCTACACCGTCTCGGTAATCGTTGTAACCGTGATAATCTGCCATCTTCTTGGCAAAAGGTGCCGTGCCTGTCAGCAAAAGTTCCGACGCAGTAAAAAGAAAAATAAAGATGTATTAGTGTGTTGTGCAAAAATAAAAAGTTTATGCAAGGAAATATCCTTGCGTTGTAGCCGTTATCAAATATTTGTAGTAAAGATTGTTTTAAATTTTAAGAAATGTCTTGCAGCACCTTTCTGCCTGCTGAATTACATGTAATTTGAAATGCAAAATCCGAAACAAAATATTAAACGGATTAAAAAAACTGATAAAGATTATAGTATAGTACAGCCTTCAACAAAGTCAGCTTTTAACTTGTCCAGTACTCTTATATTTCTCTGCTAGAAATTCAGCAAAGTGCTTAACAAAAAATTACAGTGAAAATTTATGAGTACGAAAATGACTTTGGACGGTTTCGACTTCGACTTTTGCAAAACCCGTTGCTCATGTAAACAAGTTTATTGTTTCACCCACTGAGCGCTAACCGCGCGAAAATTGCTTTTGAGTACTGGTGTTCTTAGAAAAAAGATTGTTTTATAAATTTGTTACCATCGTGTTAATAACAGTCTTGAAATTTCTGATTCACCGCTTTCTATTCTTTTTGCATCTTATTCATTTTGGATCAATATTATTAATAAATAAAGCTTTTGGGTCATGATAATTATTAAACTACAAAGTCGGCATGTTAAGGCTAGCGTCAGCAGTCATAGTTATACAATACCATACCGCCGCTCTTAAAATATAAGAGTAGTAGAGATTAATCGAGCAACCTTATTTTAACCCCATATTTCGTATTTAAATATCTATCCTGCTTGTTTTTGAAATTGTTCACTGAAGAAAATTTAAAAATTTCTTATGGGAGTAAATTTCACTCTCTAACCGCCCTTCCTGTGAAAATTTTTTTTCTATGACGTTTCCTCAATACCTTCATTCATGCTGGTCATCTTACACTCTAGAAGCTTATTTTTTCTATAGTGTGAATTTCTTGCTTGTACACAATACTCTAATTTGGATCTGTATACGCTTTTGCACAATTTCATGATTGCCGCAATGTCTCTGGACACAAACTGTTTCTTTATCATTCCTAATTTTTGATTAGCACTCTTCACCTCTGCACACTGGCTTGTAGATTTCATGTCGTCAGCCAAGTCCTTTTCTTGTCTAACAGATGTTAACTCTGCACCTTCATGTCGTACACCTTACCAGGATTGTTGTATCCAAAGTGCATTGTCTGCTTAATCAGATCTCACAACAGTCTTTGAAAACAATAGCCTTTCTCTTGAAATCAGAGTCAGGACCCTTTCAAATTTAATTGGGCTTGTATTTTTATACAATGCTGCCATGCTGAGCTATAGACAGTAAAAGGAAATTGACGCATTTCAAAGACATCTCTGAAGAAAATCATTTGGTATTAAATTGCCTGCCAGAATATCAAACACTGATAATCTGCATGATGTGGTAAAGAATAACCCTAAACAAATCCAATTAAAAACACTGCGTTGGATTGGACATGTACTAAGCCACTCTCTGAATCTCCTCTTCCTATAGCATTATGTAAAACTCTTAGAACGGCAAAATAAGCCGAGAAGGAGGTCAGCTACTTTTGTATATAGATATAAATATTTAGCCATTACCACTCTAGATTTTGAGAGATGATTCATCGTGGGCAGTAGAGGCAGATAAGGGTGCCTGGCATTAACACATGAAGTTTGCCATGTTTTAAACCATATAAACAAAAGTAAACACGTAAACGCATTGAACCTGTAACTTTACCCATGAAAAGCAAGCATATTTTAAGCTATCTCCAGTTTACTAAAATTAATTGTTGAGATGAACCAAAAATGATTAAGATTAAGAGTCAATAAAAGCATACAGTGTATTTGGAATTAAGGCCGTAAGTTATAAACATTGTCATAGACAAGAGAATAAAAATTAATTATCATACACAAAAGTGTACAGCAGAGTTAAATAAATAAAAGCATTTATACAAATATTTGGGAAATTCAATGCATAGAAAAATAATTACAGGATATTCCACATGTTAAAGTTTACATTACTTCTTCTATTAAGTGAAAACTCACTTATGGCCAGAACATTCTCATGAACTTCTAAACTGAACGTACGTGCCTAAAGGTTTATCGTTCTGAGTTCTCACCAAGTTTGATCTAATTCCTAATGTTGCTATACAAGTGCTGCAATGCGTGATACTGAGTCTGCCATTATTAGCCTTTTGGCTTGTTGTATTTAGTTTGTTTTGTTTCCATGTCCTGGATAGCATTGCGCACTGCCAGGATGCTGTAGTAATGGCTATTTGTGCTGCACACATTTCTAATCTGTATGTTGATATCTTTTGTAATATATGATTGTTGAATCTATTTAGATAATATTAAAGTCAATTATTCAATACATTATACTGATCTGCATAGTATTTTTTCTTCTATTTCAACATGTTGGCATCACTGTTGTGTGAAATGTCTTTATTGTGAGTAAAAATTTTTCCTATTTTTAAATTAGATCTGGTCACCTTGAACATGAGACGGTCTTCCGCACCTAGTCAAGTCACCTCACTGAAGAAGCGGCCTCGATTCTCTTGCCCTTTTAAAGAAACTATTTGTACTAAAAAGCTAGAAGCCTGCAATGATGACCCAGTAAACTCAAATGAGGTATAATGCCTAACTAATTTTTTTCTAGTAATATTTGACTACACAATAGGTAACTTGGTGTACATCAAGTGGCAGGTCTTGAACTACTAAAGCTGAATAAATGAACTAGCATCATTTATTATTTACTGTTTACTACATTATTTAATCTAATTTAATCTAAAATTTAATCAAATTAGTATTTTTGTTAGTAGACTAGGCCTTTGTTCTTTCACTATTGTGTGGTCGCTACATAAAGACATCAATATGGAAAGGTGGATAAATTTCAGTCCTTTGCTGTTTTCTATGCCAGTCAATGATATTAACATATCACTATTCAACTGATGATGTAACTAGTAAAGTGAAGAATTGATGCACAATTATAAATATTTGCCCTTATCAGGCATAAATTATAAGATCATAAGGGTTGAAATATGAAAATTCTGGATTGTGTGTATGTCTGATCAAAGTGAGAAACATTTAGTAAATAATTGTTTTGAAATCCAAGTTAATTGCCTCATTCCTTTTGTGATTTTTTTCCAAAAGTTTGATTAATATATTACATTTAAATAATAGAAACTTTACTCTATGAATGTGCAGAAATGACATAGTTAGATACAACTTTGTTTAAGTATTTTGTTTTTATTTTTAATAGAATGCAGAGACATCCAGCAACAGGATGGATTCTTCAATGTTAGGTGCAGGTTGTAGCTCTAAGTTCAGAACCCCATTAACAACAAATTACAATCTTAAAAGGAGTATCATACCTTGTAGCAACTCAGAGGGCAAGTTATTATAATATTATTATATTATTATTTTTATAATTTTCTTTGGGGATTTTGGAGTTGGAAAATAATTAGATAAAATTATAGGTATCTAGACAATTTGTGTGGTTATTGAAGTAATCTTTGATTATTTTGGAAAGATCAAAGTTTGGAATGGATGTTATAGCTACACAATCTGCATGACATTACATGTAATTCTGAAGTCAAGTGTTTATTCCAGTTGTATAGTGTACCTGTACTATACCTGTTGTTCAAATTTATTTGATAAGATATAATGAACAATCAAAACAAAACATCACGTATTCTACAGTTTAAAAAAATAGGAAGAGGATTATATATATATATATATATATATATATATATATATATACCCAACTTGGCTGAGATTCTGCTGGTTCAGTGACTCATTTATCCTTGATAATAAGCAAGGCTGCAGTCATCCCACACACATCCCACTGAACAGGCCCTTCCTTTGAGAACTGGGCTCTAGTCTTCAGTATGCGAAGTGTATGAAGACACAGTTACTTTTCACAAGTCTGTGACTGTTGCCTTCATGAGTTAATCAAGTAAATTTGTAATTTGTAGGAACCACCAGTGATATAAAAGTTTACAGTGTTGTATGGCGCAAATTATCAAAGAAGAAGGTATGTTAGCTGAAACTGTTAAGTAAAAATGCTAAGCACAGAGTATTTTGACTTTCTCCTGGCTTGCACTCTCCAGATCTCTGGTTGTGAAAGTTAAACAACATCAACTGTGCTTTACAGTGTTTATCTTTTTGCAGAAAAGAGTTTTAACTTTGAAGAGTTTGCACTACAGATTAACAGAGAAAAATTCTGATTCTGAAATGACACCATCTATGGTCATAATCAGAATCATGCCCAGTATGCTTCACTACAGTCCCCAACTCTCAGTTCCCAAAGCAATTTTAAGTGCTTTAAGACATCATGAAGTGAAACAAAACACAATGCTACCTAGCTCAAAATCGTGCAGAAGCTGCCTATGCTGACTACAAAAAAATCTACATTCAGCTGGTGATTTAAAAATGCACTGTAGAATCTATTAATGAATCTAGTGTACAATCATTGTGATCGTAGGATAACATCAGTTCGACTCCCATAGTTACGAAAAAGCATTTACGATTGCAGCAGAAACTTTGTTTTTATTTAATTTCATTAGTTTCCTTTCGTGTTCCATTTCATCCGTCTTCATTGAGTTAGATCTAGAGAGCTGTGAGACCAACAATTCTTGCGAATATCGTTATCATAAATACTTTAGGTTCTCATAATGAAAAGGTATAATTAATAAATGAAAAGTGTACTTCATGTGTTATTCATTCTGTACGCTGTACTGTAGAAATTATCTGGTTTTACTTTATAATTCGCTGGTTTTGAGTCCTACCAATTACTGTAATTTAATTTTTTTATTTTGCTATTTCAGCATAAAAGATGGGATGGAGATGGCAAGTATAATAAAATTTTGTTATATGAAATGTGACAAAATTGTTTAAAAGATCATTTTTTAATGCACTGAGGAAAATGTCAGGCATTGCTATTAGCATATGGGCATTGATACTAGCTGTTGATACTTCAGCTACGTGTGGCTTTTGCAAGATTTCATTAGCTTTGCCAAGAATTTCTGTTTGCTATTTCTAAATCCTGATAAAGCAATTTTAAGACAAATGACTAAGTAAGATTTTTTGGCATAATTTGGTATTAAAAACAAGTTTAGAAATGTAACACTCTACTTTGAATTAATATATTTGTATATGTTTCTATTATAAAAATTGTAGTAGTATTGTTTATATTTTATGATGCTTTATAATTATATTGTTTACAAAACATATTACAGCTGTGTTAATATACAATGGTAGGTCAGCCATTCTAAAAGACATGGAAGGCATTGTGTAAGTAGTTAACAATTTTTACATTCTACCATTTTTGCATTCAACATTTTAGCCTCAGTATTTCCATTAAAGTGCAGCGGCTACACCAAAAGTTAGCAGCAAAAAGTCACCTTAAAAGAATATGTTACCATTATTTTTATCATGGTTATCATTTATCGGGTTATAGGGCATCCGGTATTGTGCCCTGACAACTTCCACGAAGGCATCTATATTAGACACTGATTAATTTCTTTCAAAAGCTCCACAATCATTTTATTTTACCTGGCTGGAAGAAAAACTGGTTAGATTTTTATGTTTTTAACATTGTTGTGTAGAATCAGCAAACATTCTGGGTATAAGACTTCAGATCTGGCAAACCTGGAGGGAGGCTCCACTTTAATTCTGGGAGATAAAGAAATTGAGGTAAAGGTAGTGAATAGCTAATGTTACAAGTTTTAATGTTCTGCTTGGTTGAAAAGCTTACGTAGCTACTGATTATATATGATGACTGGTTGTAGTTAATAATAATAAAATTTGTATTTATTTATGTTATAAAGAATCTTTATTTATTTATTATGGATTAACAAAGTAGTTATAAATGATTCGAGTCTTTCCACACACAATGTAGATAGTTTTATGGTATATAGCTGTGTGATACATCATATTATATCAATATTTTAAATGGAATAACTTTAATAAGAAGAATTGTTGTCGTTACCATGATATTGTTTATGTAGATAACAGATGTCATCAGTTTTGCCGATTATAACAGTGGGAGATGTTTTCAAAATGCAGCCCCGATGCAGCAGAGCATTCCTCAAACTGACAATGAACAATCATCTGGTAAGCGGCCATATTTGAAGTTCTATGCATGGAATGCACTTGTGGATTAAGTGACTGAATTTGTAACTCTATTATAAAAACGTCAAAATTAAGCTTAGTAAATTAACAGCAAAAACTGCACTTTGTTACCTCTCCCATTTCATCAAGCCAACAGTTATCATTTACAGGAATCATTATTTTCAAAAAATTGCAATTTGCTATAAATGTAAATTTAATGACATAGTTTTATGAATTTGAAGGAGTTAAGCTTATTTCAGTGTTTGCGAAAAATGTTAGAAGGATTTAATATACAATACTTTTGTGTACAATAAGCATCTCGTAAAATAAGTAGAAGCTCTTTAAAGTCACAATCGTTTCATGCTTTGGCACTCCCATTTTGAAAGCCAATTCTTCCACCAATGACGTCCATCGACCGAAGAAAAGCAGCACATTGTCAATTTCTGTCAAAAGTATAATAAGTTTTTACAAAAAAAATAGATAGCTAATTTTGTGTTACTTTTTATGAACATTAAGTAAGCTACAAAAGTTTGAATTAGTTTAAGCAGCACACAATTACATAAAGCCACGATGCGCTCACTAACAGTCACGAAGTCCACCAGCGGCAATCACCGTACCTGAAAATTTCTGTGCCGCAGTAGCATAAATTAACTTTATATTTTACAGACAATTTTCTTTCAAATTTCTTTCTTGTGTTTTTCTAAGTTTAAGTGATAATGGTAAAATAAACCTAGCAAGCTAAGTGACTTGTCTTCCTTTAAATAAGAAAACTGTCGAATGATTTAATAGACACATTTTCTATTTTTAGTTGTTCAAAAACAGTTTTCCATTCCCGCACTGAAAAAAGAAGCGGTGACACCAAATGTACTTTCAGCAAAGGTACATATTGAGTTTTTCTGATTATGCAACATTTCCAAGCTGATCAAGATTTTAGTTGACCATGCGAGTTAATATAAACATAATGACTAGTTCCTGGGCAGCAACAGATCTAAACATTTTTTCATAAGCCGTAGGGTCTGCAACACACTTCGGAGACGAGCTCGAAGTAACGTTCTTTGTGTTATCTTATGAAAAAAGCAAATTGCATTGAGTTCTAATTGTGTACCAGATTGTCGAGTTTACCCCCCGTTTTTTTTGTATTTTGCTGATAAAGATGCCTCAGCAATTAGTAACCAGAAGAGTTAATGGAATTTAATCTGTCAAAATGACTCTTTTGCAACGTTTTACGATGGTATGTGCTTGACATCAATATTCGTGTCGAATCTTTTCACTCTTATTTATTGACTATCATATTTGCTGTTGTTTCAGATTCCAGTTTCTCAAGTGAAACCAAGGCATGATCCTTCATTGCCTGGCGCACTTGTTATGCCGCGACCAGATGAAAAGCACCAGGTATGTGGTTGGTTTTATGATGATGATGATGATTTGCAAAGTCTAATAATCCATATTATAGGTTAACATTGTGTTATAATCTGTAGTCACCTCTATATTAATACATTGCATTTGACGACACCTACAGTATCACATATAGGTTAGTCTAGCTCGGTGCATATTTAAGTTTGTATCAATTATCAATTGTTTGATATAATGCTTATTATCGGTCGGTGTGAAGTGCTGATTAGACAATGGCAGTAAAACTAATAACATGTTATATTAGTGTGTGATGTAAGTTTTATTGAAAATTATATTTCAACCAGCTAGAACCATTTAAGTAATGCACAATGGTTATCTCTTAACAAATTGTTACTTACGATTTTAACAAGTCACTTGTTTTCTTCAGGAACTAAATAACAAAAACTGTTTGCCAGTTGTAGATGTTGTAGTCGATCCCTATTTATCCTGTCACTTGCGGCCACACCAAAAAGAAGGCGTAACTTTTCTTTACGAGTGTGTGACTGGAATGCGCGATTATACTGGCTGTGGTGCCATATTAGCGTAAGTACATGAAGACTGTCTGTTGACTATTTCGGAAAACTAGACTGTAGAGTTTGTGCTTTTGAAATGTTGCATTAGTCTTCTGTTAGCTAGCACCTGTGTTCCACAATTC
This sequence comes from Tubiluchus corallicola, assembly GCA_030141605.1. NCBI lineage: Eukaryota > Metazoa > Priapulida > Priapulimorpha > Priapulimorphida > Tubiluchidae > Tubiluchus > Tubiluchus corallicola. The sequence continues at coordinate 434,294 of JAQGDQ010000118.1, forward strand.
CTGTTGTGCTTGTGTTTTACATACATAAAACGTAAAAGTCATATCACATGTGATAATATTTGATTAAATGAATCGTGCACAATTGTTACGCTGAAAATTTACTTTTTTTATATGTTATCATTATTAATTATTCTTTGTTCACAGTGATGCCATGGGTTTAGGAAAAACTCTACAGTGTATTACTCTAATTTGGACATTGTTTAAACAAGGACCCTATAATGGCAAACCACTATTGAGAAGAATACTAATAGTTACTCCTAGTAGTCTAGTCAAGGTAAGTTGAGCAACAATTTTCTATTCCTCTGGTAACTATATAATAATATATTATAGGGTAGTAGTGGAACCGTTTAATCAATTGTAATCGATTTGGGCATTTATTCTTGATCTCTGATTATTTTTTCAAATGTCGTTAGAAATCAATTGCATTACCAATGCCATTAGCACTTATTTTTCTCAAAAAGTGCATGGTAAACCGTCATTGTGGTGAAACCAGTATAGTATGGTACTATGTTTGCGCAGTAACTTGTCGCCATGGCACCATGTGCTGCCTCACTGTGTACCACCTTACGATGTATCACCTTCTGGTACATCACGTGCTGCTACATGGAATGAGAAAACATGGTGTGACAGTACACAGAGAGGGGTACAAAGTGAGAGCCGAACCATCAAGTTGAGGTTGGTCGGTATTTGAACACGGAGGTGATACCCGGGGATGTCGAGCAAGAGCGAATGTCTCGCGTAGTAAGTGATTTCAAAGATGGAACATTGTCCAAATTCATGTAATGCATTGAATGCGCAATCGATTTATAAGGTGCTGCTGCAGGTGCACTACGAACTCCATAAAATTTGTGAATATTATGCGCTTGCTCCATCTTACATTTAAACGCATACTTCTACACACTGTAACACTTCAAATAATAATACAGTAACTTGACTTTCTTCTGAAGTGGCTTGTATTAGATGAATAAGTGTTAGTCGTGAACCTTTCACTAAAACTTTTACGATTTTCGACATTGCAACCCGTAAACAAAAGCTCTAAACATCCGTCAGGCCGACCATCTCACCGACAATGTACATGCACAGTGAAAACTGCTAGCTACTTTCTTCAGCAAATGTGTGGACCTCTCGCATTGCTAGCACTGTCCATATCAGGTGTTCAACTAGCATAGCAGTATTACATCTCAGCTTGTATAGGGACTAGATGATTCATTAATTTGTTGTTTTTTGCATGTAGATAGACAGCTCTGCCTCATAAGGCCTATCAACCTATTATAATCGATTATGAAATTGATTTTGCATCCGATTAATCGATTAAGAGAATGAAACTAATATCCCACCACTAATACAGGGTATATGAATTATCATGTTATATATTTTTCCACCCGCCAATTGTCATTATTTTATAAAACTCATGGAAACTACTGCTATTAAAACTATTTTTGAGACTTTGGCAATACAACAAGGTAGTTAGATTTCCTGGGAAAAGGCACTGCAAAAAATGTAACGAAATGAGTAAAGTGTTATATTGTGCTTTCAATGCATTAATAAATTCCAACCACAAGAACCAATACCTCAATCTTTAGTGTTTTGTTTCTGCTGCAAGTGCTTGAACCACCCGATGGAAATAATTTATTAACATCCTTTGCTACTGGCACAGCGAGTGAATTCATCTACTAGGCTAGTCTCTTCAAATTACCAGTGTTTGTGCTAGAATGGAAATCCTAACGTCTTGCAGTAATATCCAGATATTCAATCCTAACCTAACCATGGATGCACAGAGAGAGAAGGTATGACTTTCTTTCTAACTCAATAAGAATGACAACTTGAAAGAGGCTGGCCTCATAGACGAATTCACTTACAATTTCAATATTAGTAGATTGCTTCCTTCGTAGTTGCAACGTTTGCTGCAGAAATGAAACACTAAATATTGAGAAAATGTATATGACTAGAATTTGTCATATGTGACAGGATGACTAGAACAATATAGCAGTTTTTGAAGATGCAGTTACTAGTGTGCTCAACTGCTGCCAATACTGGTGGCTAGTGCATTCTAAACGCCATGCAGTAATATTCAGATATTCAAAAACATACATTCTACAGTTTTATAAAAAACTGATCAGTAACTTTTATGAATTGCTAATAATGATTTTTTACTGCATATCTGCTTTTCGTCTGCTTTACGTCAAGCCAGGTTAGTCATAACTACAAATGTTTTTAAATGCAACTGGACTTATTAATTACTATTTTTTTGCAGAATTGGTGCAACGAATTTCGGAAGTGGCTTGGCAATGAAAGAATAAGAGTTTACCCAGTCACACAAGACCACAGGCCTGAAGTAAATGGTCATTCTAGCATCTAGTGATTCATTTTGTGTTTGTAGTCTGTTTTTTTACTTTTCTGGCATGTTTTTTCTTGTCTTGGTAACTAGTTTTCTATAATCCTTTATTTATATTTATTTTTTCAAGTGAAAATAGGCCACAGTGGTGCACAGTTTTTTTATTTCTTTTTTGGGATTTTCGGTTCGTTGTTCTTTATTCTATACAAATTGCCTCAGTCAAGTCCAAAGCCATTCTGGGTAACAGGCTTCAATAATAAGGTGAAAATATGAGTACCCACCCAGAAAAATAGATTTTATATAACTAATTTGCTAACCATAGAAGGTATCTGTTGATATTCTTTTTAAATCGAGTGAGATTGTAGTTTTCATGCAAACAATTTTCTGGTAGAGAATTTGAAGATAAGAAGCCTGAGGGAAAAAAGATAGAAAAAACCTGAGGGAGAGTTCCACAAACTGTCACCTCAAGAAAGGTGTTTGAGAGCATCTTCTATAACAGTAATAATAGAAAAGGTTTAACGTAGCAAATGACCTTTGATGAGCAAGGCACTCGAATCACCCCAGATGAAACCATCCAAAGTGATAATAATGCCTTAATTATTGTTATTAGGAATCACTTTATGTTAAACAAATTATAAGAACCATTTTTATTACTGTCCATTAGTGGCATGTCTAGGGTATGGCAGGTGCCCTGGGCACCACTCGAAGGGGGTGGCCACTCAGCAGTTTCTAAAAAAAATGAATTCCAGTGCTTTCTGTAGGCGTTATTTTTCCTAGATGCGCCCCTGCTGCCCATTCAGTAATGTGTTACTTTTAGTGGCAGTGTTTGAGAAGAAAACAATTTTAGCATTGATACAGTCAAACGTATGACAGCTTTTGTTGATTAGCCACTTTCAGTTTTAAATTGGTGTATTTTTAAGAGGAGCTTTTGAAGTCAAACTAAACCCTCATTTGTAATATAAGCTTTGCAATTTAAAATCCTACTCTCGTTACGAATATTTAATTTATTTTATTATCACTTTGCTTTTACTTATCACTTTGTTGTTAATGGTATTAAATTCGAAGAACCCCATTTTTCACTGCGTGAGACAAATGCTGTTCACACGAGGTCACCAATGATCGGTAACCAAAGACAGTTAGTTATTGCTCTTACAGAACTGTTACAGCAGACAATAACTTTAGAATATTATCCTTTTACTCATTTTATATCTCACCTTCTGGTAATATGTCACAAGTAGTTTTGTTCTTCTGTCTCTGTTTTGTTTATCCATCTAAATTTTGTTTGCAACGTATCTGATATTCCTCGTAGTCCTATTTTTCTCGGTGGCACTTTAATGTTTTTTAATACAACACAGTACTTATTTTTTAACACCGTAAATAATAAATTATAAAACCCAAAAAATTAATATTTATTGATTTGTGTGCATTTCCTCTTTTTCTTTCCACTTGAACAGCTGCACTGGCTGAGATGTTGGATCTTTCAAACGTCTTTATTGTGAAATTTTTCATGAAATAAAGTACAAAATGTATCGTTACTGAATATAATTATTGCCAAAGTTCCCAGGAACATTATGCCACAACATAAACGTACCTATTTACAATTACCTTCCTGCAATTAAATATGAAAAGCACATAGAAGTTGAACATGAAATTATATTATTGTGTAACTATCAACACATTAGGGAGGATACTGCATATTAATTGATATCACAAAATGCATTTGGAATTTGCATAGAAATTAACAATGTTCATCTGGTTTCACAAAAATTATACTGTTCGCAATACGAGACATTAGTGCACCTAATTGGTCCTTGCCCAGCTCACTCCATTGTTCAGACAAATAATCTTCAACTAGTCCGTCAGTTTCTGCATTTCCACTGGAATATGAACTAGGAATGTCAACTGTTAAGATATAGACATAATCTTTACGAGGTGCTGTCTCAGTGTCACAGTAACCGTATAGTAATAATGACGACGTTGGCGGAAGGCTGTCTATCTTTTCAATAACTACAACTTGGTTATCACCTGTAAATGCTTTTTGAAGTTTGTCATCTAATGCCTTTTTTGTTTCATCCGCATCCCGATAAGTGAACTGTTCAGAATTTATCCTGATCGGGACGTTATTGTTGTTGATAGTTTTTGCTAGTTTATGTATAATACAATTTGTGGTACGTGCTGCGCCATCTACAGATGCAAATAATAACACACCAGGACGCTTTGGATTAGACACAAATAAAGAAGATTTTACTGCAGTTCTGATAATGGTCCAGCTTCGTCTTGATTGATTCGTGTACTTGTTTTCTATGTTTTTTAAATCACTGGTGAACTTCTCAACAGCTGATGATAAATTCGCTGTGCCTTCCTTCGAACTGGATGCAAAGAAACAAACAGCAAGTATAATCAGTATTGACAAAATGAGAAAGAAGATTTTTGTTGACAAAATGAGAAAGAAGTTTTTTGTCCAATAGTTCTTGTCACTTTCAGATTTTGCTCTTCCTTTTCTTGTAGTCAACTGCACCAAGCTCTTGGCAGGCTCTTCTTGTTCATCTGTGTCATCTGTACTGCTACTGTTGGTATCACAGCGGCTTGATGATTTATCATTTTTGCTTTTACGTCTCAGTCTTGGAGACTTTGGAGGGGATCTTCTTATTGGCGGTCGGTTCATTATTTTGTTGTAGAATCAGTACTACACAGCCTGTTTGATCTGGAAAATATGTAAAAAACTTAAAGCTAGAGTATACGGAAGAAATGCCAGCAGGTTAAATGCACAAAGCCACAAATATACACATACAACATGAGTGTAAACAAAGGCATAGAATTTCCCCAATTATCATCCAACGTATTCATGTGTCTGTCTTTGTACATACACTTCAGACAGCTAGCAAGAGAAAAAGAGAGTTTTCAAACTCCACTCACGCGTTCTAGAACCAATGTTCCCTCTCCCTCTAAGCTGTATGCAAACTCGCACACGAAGAAAATTAAATGCACATAAAAGCACACACAGCTACAAAATACAGAACAAAAAGTAGCTCAAACTTCAATCTACAGGAAAATATCTTAACTGAATGCATAACTTCATAAATGTTTCTACTATAATACAACGTAATGTTTGTATTATATTAAATTTAAGAGAACTTATAATACTTAAGATATAATTATAAGAGAACACCTGTGGCAAAACTGAGGTGAGAAAAATGGGCAGGTTTAATTAATAATATAACTATCTAGGTTCCTCATTCAATGTGCGCAGTTTAGCTTAGTTTACATAATGAGAGCAATTTAGATTTCAGACTCGCCAATAAGCAAATGCCTGGTCTAAAGGTTGCTATTAAACTTTCAGTAAAGATACATTAGTTCTGAATTACGAAGCACACATGGCACTGAATTCAACTGCTGTTTTGGTTGCTAAGAAGCTATGAAAAAAATGTTGCCAGTGATGTTAGCAAAGTTTTTTATGAATGCCTTTCTGATTTCTGTGGAGCCATTTCTAAGCTCCTAAATTTTTTTTGACTACTTCTCACATAAACACAGAACAAATATAAAACTTGCAGCACATTTAAGTACAGAAACTATAAAATTCTTTTAGTTCTGTTACAGTAAAAAGTTGCACGTTTCGGACAGCAAAAATTAGAGTTATAGCGTGTTTGGCATTATAATGAGGTGCATTAATACATACATGTCTATGCAAATATGGACGTTTTGTTTTGCTAAAAATTTGGGTGGTAAGCGAAGGTTGGTGCTGCAAAAGGGGCACTATAATGCAGTTGACTGTATGGTTTAATATTCAGTATTAAATTATTATGGTTTATACACTTTGTAAATGCAAATAAATGACTTTGCCTGCTACGATACATCAACTGACACGGCCTTTAAAGTTCACTTTTAAGGTACCTGTTTAAATCCACAAATGTGTGTTGTAAAAATCACAGCAACGCTTGAAAGAAATGAAAAATGAACATTATGGCCACCTTGTACATCCTGGGTAACGAGGTTAAAGGTTAATTACAGTAGGTGGGCGGGTCACAGCATAAACCACTCGACAAGCATATTAGCGTTATGACAAATATTCTTGTTTACAAAACAAAACGGCACTTAACATCATTGATTCTACATAAAAGTCATAAAAGCCTATTGGTCACACACAAGTATCTCACTTTAAGCACGTGAAGGAAAAATATTGAGTCAATTATGAGGAGTTATTTGAGTCTTTTATCAGCAGTTTTTATATACGTATGAATAGAAGCGCCCCGTACCAGGTGGTTTTGAGTCAGTTAGGTGACTGGTTCTATTAACAGTGAGTCTAATAAACAGCACCTACTGTATATGTATTCTCAGCCATTGAACTTATTTTTTGAATTTCAGGAGTTTGCTCGCTCTCCGATATATCCGGTATTAGTGATATCGTACGAAATGTTTGCTAAATGTTTCAACGACATAAAAAAAGTGAAGTTTGACATAGTCATCTGTGATGAAGGCCACCGGTTAAAAAATACAAACATTAAAATAACCAGTGTAAGTATCATACTGTACCTCAGTGGCATAGCTAGGGGGTGGATCGGGCGGTCTGCCCCAGGCCGCAATTTTCAGAGGGCGGCATTTTGATTATGTCAGAATAGTAGAAAAGAAAAACACATGCAATTTAATTCTCCACAAAAATGCTGTTTGATGGGCTGCGAAGATGATAATTAGGAATTTAATCATCTTTGCAACATAGTTTGTCTTGTATCTGCAAGCTTATTACACATTATTTACATAAAATTTTGCGTGCCTTTGAACGACATATTTGTCACTGGCGTCTTTGTCTATAACACTGATGTCATTGCAAATATATTGTCATTATTTGCACAATACTAATTGTGATTCAGTGGCTTCTTGACTTACCAACATAGTTTAAGAGTATTTGTGGTGGAGTATATATCTCCACCAGAATGTAAAATAAAATATCTTCATTTGGCATAATTACTTGTGGATCTATTATCTAATTTACGACACTATTCTCGACACCATTATCTTTGGAATATTTTGACGACAGTAAACTGTAACTTTACTTCATTCAACTATTATAATGTTCAAAGTTCTCCGTTAAACAACGATGTCTTAGAAGTCACTCCAAAATGGGCGTCAACTATCATTGTAATGCTGATTTCTGCATTAACATTTGTGTAAAAGCCTTCAAGCATCATTACTTTGAGTTTTGAAACAAAATTGGGTGAATTTGAGCCAACCGACTCTGTCCCTATAACTTTGTAAAGTAAATTATAAGGTAAATTTTTTTCTCTGTAAACCGATTTTTTTCTCTTTTTCTGTAATACTTCATTATTTATCAATTTATGTCCGCATATTATCGCAACTGTGAGGTAACACTGCTGAATTTTACAAAACTATAACATTTTCATGGGGGAGGGGTAATTTTAAGTGTCACCCAAGGTGCCACAAGCTCTAGCTATGCCACAGCTGCACCGCTGCCACTTTTAAATGGTTATTATTATTTATAAACTGTCCTTATCTGTGTGTATATTACCACAAGATCTGGGTTCGAATCCTGGTTCAGTTAATTTACTCAGTGTCTTTAAACCCATCCTCTTTTTGAATTTAACTGTTGATAAAAAGATTTAATTTCAAAGGTTAATATGTCCTCTTTTGTTTCTTATTCCACGACGTTCTGAGCATAAAGTCCTGAACATTCATGGAAATTCCATAACTACAGCATTTCATGCTCAGTATTCATGATATCTAACTTGGTTAGTGAAGGATCTATTCTTATACATTCTAAAAAGAATATTTATTGCACCAGATATGGTAATTTAAAATGCACACAATATAAAACTGCATAAGTTAGTCTAAAATAGTTTAACTAACTCCTATACATTAAAAGAAAATTGTTTAAAAATCTAATTGGTAAGAATAACAGGCCTAGAATTTATTAGCTGCGTACCCACTGGTATAAGGAAATAGTATTTGCTGTACATGCCAAGAGATGATATCTACCAACTTTTGAGATACGAAGCTTAGACATGCAGGTTTGTTTTTGATCAAAGCACTGGTTTGGGGCAGATTTTTTGGTGGAATCCATGAATTGCATGTCTTATCAGGGCAAGTCGGTTCTGCGTCTTGGGTTCTTACCATTCATTCTGTGTCACTGTTGGTGTATTGTAGAATGCAGCTCTATTGAATTTACCTTATCTTGGACATTTTCTAAATATTTGCAGAATTCTCAAGTCTGGGATAAGTATTTACAAATTTCAATGCTGTATTACCTAGCAAGAAAGTTACCTAGCAGACCCAAAACACTTCAAAAACCTTCCTTTAATCGAGTCCAGTTTAAAAAAATTGCAGATGACATGTCATCCCAAAGACTCTCAATGCCATATGTTACAATAGGCAACATTTTAATATTGAACAGACATAGTACGGTTTCTTATACATTCTTATATGGTGTTTATAAATTCTGTACATAAGTCTGGCCTCCTCTTTTCCATTATCTAACTAAAGTTGTCTAACTATCTGACCTAACCACATTATCAGATATTCTGTAATCACAAAAATTATCAATAGTGCATTTAATAATGGCTACCTAACTTACCCAATTTATGATTGTGGGCAATATTAGGGAGTTACTTAAATTTTAGATTAAATGTATTCACACTCATTCTGAAAGCCTTCTGTTGTAACTACTTTACTGTACTCATTTGTAGGTAACTCATACCATTGTTGGTAATATCGTTTGGTCTTTTTAACATACATGTGTCTAGAACATACACCTCAAATGATTAAATCTAGATTTAGTTCTTACTTTATAATTAATGTTTGTTTTGATTTTGTTATAGTTGATAAAATCTCTGAATATTTTCCGACGGATTGTGCTAACTGGAACGCCAATACAGAATGATCTTCAAGAATTCTATTCACTTTGTGACTTCTGTAATCCTGGAGTTTTAGGTATGAATGATAGTTATAAAGTTACGATTTATAATCTTTGCAAAAGAGATAAAGTAAAAAACAATAAAGAAGTAATGAAATGTTTTTCAGTAATTATGTAGTTATTTAAACGGAACAATAATTTAAAATGTCTGTGCAACTGTTGGTGATCTAACTTTTTTGATGTGTTTGGCTGTACTTAACACATCTAATAAAGATGATAGATTATTATCTTTATCATTTTAATGAGGACTATCTGACTCGGTGGTACATTCTTTATGTTATTATATTAAATTCATCCAAATCTATAAAATTTTCCACAGTCTGAATGTCTAAATGACATCTGTGTTTACCTCTTTATATCAAAATACAATTATAAGTGCCTTGTAACAGATTTATGTTGTGGGATGCACAATATAGTGCTAGATGAAAAAACCACACAAGCACATTTAAATAACTGTCTGTCACAGCCTTCTAAATCATTTCGTTGAAACTGATCCTAATGTGAATGTTTTCTAACTCTAAAATTCTGCTACTGTAGCTATAGTATCAGTATTACCATATACATGCATAGAATCTCAGTAAGTAATCGTAGCTAAGAAAGTTTTCAGGTAAGAAAGTTTATTTTAACACCTAATCACATTTTGCTTTAAACTAAACAGATTTTAAACTTGGCCGATACAGTGGACCTAAGTATGAACAACCATAAGTTCCTAACCCTAATTAAAAGATATTCAATCGTTATAGCTGGTCCACTGTCTTTTAATAAATTCACCTCTAGTGTCAATACTGTTAGTCTTGCAGTACATCCAAAAGCTTTACTAAAGTATGAACCCACCTCAGTAACAAATCATTTAGAATGTGAAGTAGGTGTCTGAAGTAGCTGCAGCCAGGAACCAATTTCTAAATTTATTACATCATTTATGTGCAAATTAATTTTTATCAACTTTCAACTTTACAAAATTTGTATAGAAAGCAGACCAAATTTCCCATCAGTGGGTTAAGCTTCAATGCAAATACACTTTTGTAGGCTTTAGCTATTTGCCGAAAGCTGATGAAATATTAAAGTTGGCACTTCCAAACTTATTGGCGCTGCGTATTAGTGCTAGCAGAACATAAAAAATAACAGCAGTAACAATAAAAATGTTTCTAATCATGTACTGTACTACCACAAGTTACATTTGTTTTTTGTTAAATAAAAATAATGAATCGTCTGTACTTCATATGTCACACAATTACCAATCAGACACTATGAAGAAAAATACACTCAAATAACTTTGTCCTGCTTTATACATGCCTCAGACAGAATTATAAATAAAACAATGGCTATTCTGTCACTAAGGGTGTAAAACAATTGGAAAACTAATCAATACAATAAAAATGCTACAGGGTATTTATGCATATGATAAATATAAATTGTCTTGTTTCCCCAGAGGATTTGCATGTCATAATTCGCTGATACTACCCTTTTAATGAAATGACAAAGAAATATTTCAGAAAAATTGCCTTAAAAATTATATTACTTTACATATATCGTACTCACATTAAAAGCAACTTTTGTTTGTTTTCATTTTAAATCTCTGGCAATACTATTCTGAAGTCACCATTACATAATGTCACATACACAAACGTAAATCAAGGGAAGAAAAGGCAATTATGTCAAATTATGTCACAATAAACTTTCCATGCTAATCTATATTACTTAGCATTTCACTTACCTGCTGGAAAGACTTATGTAACTAGAAATAATAATTTAAAATGTTCGTGCCAATTGGTAAATGTCACTGACTCACCCTCCAGGAAATTAACCAGTTAATTTTTTTCAACAACACTTGGTATCCTTACAAAGAGACATTCTTCACTTTCTATGTATAAAAGTTTCACTCTTGTTTGAATATATTCCTCTAAAGTTTCACTTGATATGTTTGCATTGTAAATTTCTTGTTTATTTGTTTTTCTAATGATCTAGTCAGCAAATTACAGAGGGCCTTCGATGTTGCCTAAATCTGATTAATCGGTTACTTGATTAACCGATAAAAAATTAATCGGTTAAGTGAATCCGTAACCGATCACAGCCCTGCCTTGCAGTCTACGGTTGTAATGCTAAACTAGTTGAATGTGCGCATCTTGATTATATGAAAAGGGGAATCCCCACTGCACTCGAGGAAGATGAATGTGGGTGACTGTGAGTGAAACTGTCTGTCCATTCACTGCAATTAAAATTGTTACTTTTTTGGGTGAATCCATGAACACCCTATGCGGGGTAAAAGAAAGAAATTTTCATCTTCGTTCAATCTGTAGTGTATGTAACGCAAGTAAATTTGTGTCGCAGCAGCAAAATCGAATATTCTTTTCACTTCATTTGACACTTAAAATCAACGTGGAAATTAAAAAGATCTCAAAATTTGGTGGAATCACTCGCTAGCTGGGTTAATGATTGGTGTTCAATGATTTTCATCACGTAGTGCCATAGTTATTGTACCACCTTATACAGCTGCAAAACCAATACTTGAATATGCATGCACTGTTTGTTAAAAAACATTGCATGTTGTTTGTTAACACAGTATGTTACTCTTAAAAATGCTTTAGAAAGAACTCAATGGAGGTGTATTAGTCTGGTCTCTGATATTCAACCTAACTCTTTACCTTCTCTTGAACAATGCCATGATACTACAGATCTTATTAACTGTTACAAAGTTATCAGTGATATTTTTGTTCTATTAGTTCTATTTTGCGATGCGACAATTTTTTTAGACTACCACGAGATTTACGTGTACACAATTCTAAATTATTTGTTCAATATTCTCGCACTAATATCAGAGCCCATTTCTTCTCTTCTCGTGTTGTGGGCCCCTGGAATTCACTCAATAGCGAAATCAGTTGATGCATCAAATCTGCCGCAATTTTGCAAATTGTTGAGGACAGACCGTCAATAATCGTGTTATGGTTAGGTCTCTTAGACTTCACAAGCAAGTTATGGCCCTGCTTATTTTAGACTCAGATTGCAGGAACTGGCCACAAATTTTCAAAATTTTTGGCACCACCCACTCTGCGGTAGTATACCAAACATTCCATTCTTTGACATTTGGCGCCCCTTTCTAAAAATCCTGTATCCGTCGCTGTCTTTTGACGGTAATGGTAAAGTTTATGAGATGAAATTTTATTATACTTTACTTTAATCATTACTAAAATGAGTAAAAAATGATTAAAACTAAACTATACGAAGTTTGCTGTAAGTTAAACCTGATATTTGCAGATTCCAGAAAACCTGGCAATGAAAAAAGCTGGAAATATCAATGAAATAGTAGTAACAAATTTCAAAAAACCCAAACACACACAGTTAAAGGAACATTATTAACGCAAATGTAAGAACACTATGACTTAAATTGTACCGACACTCCCTTCTGTCACATTGGTTACACCCTGTGACGCCTTCTACGATGTACTTCGTTCAGTTACGTAGCTGTATTACTGGAAAGATGTGATGGTATCTGTATGAAGTAACGTGAACTATAGAAATGTAAAAATTGACATAGCCTTGTTAAATCTTGTTGAGTAATGTCTTACGTTAATAGATAATGGGTTTATTAATTCGTCAAACTGATGTAACACTTACTCAGCTAGACAGAGATTAATGCATTTATCAGCTGCACTTCGAAGCTATAGAAGCTGATTAAGCAATAATATTGACTGATGCTGGCTAGTGTATGCATGCTATGCATCAAATGATGTCTCTGGTGATTGGATCTTCAAATTAGAATGATCTCTATTTGAGATGATACTGACTAGCATCCCTTCTAATGCGTGGGTGAAACATCAGCTGCAGAAATATTTAGACAAATTTATAGGCAACCAAGACTACCCGAAATTCTGGTAAGGTTTTATTATTGTAGACATAGAGCAGTTCCATACAGCTAATACTGCCACGAGTCGACAGAATGAATTATGAATTATGAATTTATTCCACAGCAACTCAAACATACATATAAATTTATATAACATTGAAAAAAAAACTATGCGAGTTACTGTGAGGAGGAGGAAGGAGCATTGAGCTTTCGAGTCCTCCTCCAGATAAGTGAAACAATTGACAATTAACATTACATTTTCATCAGTTATAGCTTACATTAGAACAAAATAAGTTTTGTTAGTAACTTAAGATCAGGATGAGTAAAATTGTGAGTTAATTATACCGTTGTAGTAGGTAATTCTTTGATGCTTTTTTAAATTGATAAAGATTAAGAGTTTTCATTTCACGTGGAATTGATGACCATATCTTAATAGCATTATATTTTTGATGACTGTTTCATTATATTTGTTTTTGGAAGGGGGAGTACATAGTTTCCGACTGAATATCTTGTGTAATGATCATGTTGATTTGAAACTGGACTAAAGTATGACCGAAAAGCTGGTGGAAGTAGTGAATTATGATACATACAGTAGTGAAGACAATACATGTCATATATTTCTTTCACTTTAAGAGTTTTAACAGACAGGCAGATAACTATCTAGCTGGGGAGATAATTAATTATGTAATATCTTATCTCTTGCTAAAAACCCGATGATAGTCGAAGAAATGTATTCCTAGATTAAAGGTGTGATTGTTGAAGGAAAATTGCACAATTCCATGTCGGGCAGGGCATCTGTCACTGTTCTCACCACACCCTTATTGTATGGTTATGGCAGGAGAAATGGAAAATAGAATATGCAAGAATCGACTGATTCTGATATCAACTGATGTCAAAACTAAGAAGTGGCATCCTAGTCCAAGATGTTTACAAACTTACGATTGTTACTCCCGTACTCACTTGTATACAGGATAAGAAGCACATCCTATAAAATCGATTAAGGACTGACGATATCATGAATAATTAGTGTTTATGCTAACTAGATAGATAGATATTTTATTTCTGAAAATCAAATTTTCAACAGGAAAATTACAAAATCAACGCATACCCGATGGTTTTATCAGCGGGCAAAGCTCTGGTAATGATTTCCAGATCATACTAACAGTTTGACTCAACATAGCTGCACAAGGTATTCACACAGATATACAAATTTAGTTGTAAACTCCATGAAGCGAAAAAAAACTATTTACTAAGCATTTGTACACATGTGATAAACGAATATTTTACCTATATGATAATCACAGTGATGCGGTTATGTGTCCGCTAACAAAGCTATACTATTTAATTCAAAAATCTATGCATACAGTCGTAAATGAAACTTCCAATTGACATTAATTCTCCATCAAATAAATTTGCAATATTACTATAATTTAACGCGTACAGTGATCTATAAAGTGCATTTTCATGGCACTCGCACTAACTAGTCACCCACTTTGTGAATGCTTTAAATTTTTACTGCACGCTATTTATGTAAGCATACTTCTTTTCCGATACAATCTTTGTCCGTGGCAATTGTGCAGATATGGCTGCAGGTCAGTGTTGAATTTATTAAGGCATTTGTTAATTTACTTTCAAGTAAAATCATAGAATGGCAATCACTTACGAAGTATCGACTTTCTCAATTGGAACGCACGTTTGTGACAAATATTATAAGTTTACCTAACAACAACCAAGTTCCCTTTTCGCCCACATTTGGTTTTTTTCTCAGTATTTCATTGAAATATCTGTTGCTTGTCTTGCCATTATTTAAACTGGTTTATGAAGTTTGACTGTTAAAGAATTACCATAAAGTCAAGTTTGTAAATACGATTTTAAGGCGTGTAGTGTCAGGCATAGTGATTCACTACCTATACTGCGCAAATAGTACCGGACATCTTGACCTTAATCAATATGACTAACTGCATTCTAAAATGATATAATTTAACTTTTTTTGACGGCGTGTTTTCTTCGTTGGTTGCAGACTCATAGCCGACATTTTTTAAACAAGCTCGAGTAGTCGCAACGAACCATGGAATCAGATGGAATGATATACTACAAGTGCATGTCTTGCTCTGAGTGTTTTATGACTGAAGACGTTTTCTTTGCTCACAGTAGGACGTGGCATTGTAAGATTCTCGTCAGTGAAGGCCAAAATGCTAACTGTCAGATCTCCACTAATCAACGTGGCAATGCCGAAACACTGGCGGAATGTCTTTTCAGTTCAAAAAAAGATCACATGGATGTGGATGAAGAAGATGTTGCATTTGTTAATGTTTCCGAAGATATACCATTGCCAAGCTTTAATGCTCATGCAATAAAAGCAGAGAAATGCTTAGAAAAACCTGAGGAAGATTTGCACCCAGGTATTAGTAATGTAAGCTTTGATGCACATGTTATAAAGGCAGAGAAATGCTTAGAGAAACCTGAGGAAGAGTTGCACCCAGATGTTAGTAATGTAGCAGCTTCGATTAGGGGTGGTAAAGGAAGATCATCAAAAGTGAAGCATCCTGAACCACAGTTTTCTTCCCTTTCGTACCACCGAGTACTTAATTCAGCAAACGTTAGTAGAAACTCTGCAGAAAGAACCAGTCCTGTTGAAAATATGGTGTCTAGAAAGGGTGATACCGCAGAGGAGCTCTTCGTAAACAATCATTACCTCACAGAATTGCATCGATCAAACTTACCAAGGACAAGAGAGGAACTAGAACGAATTAAATCATCCAAAGTCCAGGTGTCCCGAGAGGGTTCAAGTTCACGGCGAGTGACCGTGTGCCGTTATTCGTGTGCGTGGTGTGGGAAACTTTTCCGCGACTCCACTGGCTTAAGGCGCCATGTTCTTATTCACACCGGCGAACGTGCATTCCAGTGTGATTTGTGCGATAGACGATTCCGATTGCTACAACATTTGAAAGGACACAAGTTAAAAGTCCACAAGCTCAAACAAGATCCCGAGTCAGAGTCCAGTAAGGAAATGACGAGCATTTTAAGTGAAAGTAAAGAATTGTTGTCTGCCACACACAGTAAGGAATGAGATATGAATCAGAAATTGTCTGTCATCATTGAACTTTTCAAGTGCCATAGTTATATGAAGCTTCCTTTTACGTGCATTGCAATGTAGAATTTCATTCGTTTGTTTACTTTTAAAGTTACCGGTGTTAAAAAATCCTGAAAAGTGTTAAAGTAACTGGTTTGAAGAAACCAAAAAACTTGAAATTTAGTTTTAAGATTTTCTTCTGAAATGCCTACATAAACAGTGAAGCAGTGTCATGTTGAAAAGCAGAAAACCAAGTGACCAGAAACTACAGGTGAAATTATTTAGGTGTGAAAACAGGTTTAGAGATTATGCATTCCTAAAGACTGTAGAAGCCAATGAAAATTTAAACTGTATAGAGAAAGCTTTAACAATTTTAACAAGAACATCTGAAGGTGGCAGCACTATCCAAAACTCAAAAAAGTATGATGACAATTCAACATAAATTTAAATTTAGAATAAATAAAATGATTTTCTTCTCTCCAGTAACCTTAAAGGAAGACAGGATGATTTTTCACATACTACCCCATTGTCAAATCTGATAAAAAGTATACATTTTAACACAATTAATACTGCAAAAGTGTTTCTGACAATTAAATAATAGATTAAAAACTTAGTTAACAGTAGGCAAGCCCAGCTATTGATGACATCACAAACCAACATAATTTCCAACAGCAAAAATATTCCACGAGCGTGTTGCACGTGTTTACAAAAGCAAAAATTGAAGTACAGTTCTACTGTAAGATATTCAGTGTGTTGTACTAAAATACATACAAATGCGAATTTACCACTGTGCTCATGCATGAGTTGTCAAATGTGCGTAGTTTGCTAGAAACTAACATATCTGAACTGGGAGGTACAGCACCTGTTTTTTATGCAATGCATTTCCAAAATGCAGGCAGTAGTGCCATCTAACTAGCAAAAGGCGTAATGCATGTAACAGCGAGGAACTAGTTGCGCGAACATGAAATTGCGTTTGTATGGTAATAATTCTGCCACGTAGGTCATTTTTGAAAAATATTATGTTTCATTTCAATATTTGAAAGAGTGGATTGTTTTGACCTACAGTTTAAGGTTGGTCCAGTTTTGTTTCAATGCAAATGAAAGCGTGCAGGGCCGGCCTTAGGTAATTGGAGGCCCTAGACGAAGTGAATTTGGTGGAGAGAGAGAGAGAGAGAGAGAGAGAGAGACAGAGAGAGAGAGAGAGAGAGAGAGAGAGAGAGAGAGAGAGAGAGAGAGAGAGAGAGAGAGAGAGAGAGAGAGAGAGAGAGAGAGAGAGAGAGAGAGAGAGAGAGAGAGAGAGAGAGAGAGAGAGAGAAAGAGAGAGAGAGAGAGAGAGAGAGAGAGAGAGGGAGAGAGAGAGAGAGAGAGAGAGAGAGAGAGAGAGAGAGAGAGAGAGAGAGAGAGAGAGAGAGAGAGAGAGAGAGAGAGAGAGAGAGAGAGAGAGAGAGAGAGAGAGAGAGAGAGACAGAGAGAGAGAGAGAAACAGAGAGAGAGAGAGAGAGAAACAGAGAGAGAGAGAGAGAGAGAGAGAGAGAGAGAGAGAGAGAGAGAGAGAGAGAGAGAGAGAGAGAGAGAGAGAGAGAGAGAGAGAGAGAGAGAGAGAGGAGAGAGAAAGAGAGAGAGAGGGGGAGAGAGAAAGAGGGAGAGAGAGAGAGAGAGAGGGAGAGGAGGCAGTATGTTCGCATAAAGCAAAAAAAAATTTACTTCGGCGTGAGGCATCCCTGGAGGGTGAGGCCCTAGGCGGTTTGCCTAGTTTGCCTATGCTTAAGGCCGGCCCTGAAGCATGTAAAATATATGCATTTAGCATGTGCAAATTGCAACATCACTGAGATGTATCTCATCACATTGCACTTTTATTCGGCAAATGTGTACAATGCATCTTCTACTTTGATACGGTTTTTATTAATTTAAATTATCGATCAATTCAGAAATGTGATTTGAAATTTTTCAAGCTTTTTCCTGTAAATCGGTTTTTGATTGTTTATTTATAACTATATAGTTTCACAGATCTTTCTACTTTGACTGTATAAACAAGTTGACCAATGAGAAAAATATCCATAGTTCGTTTACAACAGGGGTGTGCAAATTATCTGACTAGCCGGGCCACATTAAACTTTCCCGCAATTCCTGCGGGCCACAGGCAGTTTGATCGAGGAGCCAAGTACAGAAAGGCCTAATAACGATTTTTTTCCATCCGACCTGCGTACATCATTACTACTACACTCAAGAAACTATTTTAGAAGTTATTAAAATTTATATTACAAACCATATATTTCTGCTTTCAGGACAGATAGTGGTAATTTCATTACAATGCATATTAGTAATGTGTATCACACAGTCTGTGTAGTACAGTGACATTAAGCTACAACCGTCTTGTAAGGGTTAATGGCATCCGATCTAGTAGAAAAAACTAGCCGCACTATATTTGGGATTGTGGCACAGACTTCAGCGGGATACACTCAATTAATCGCCCAGGCCGCACTTTCATTAGGTTGACAAATCTCTTCGCGGGCCGCACAAATTCTCTCGGCGGGCCGCAAGTGGCGTTTGCACACCCCTGCTCCAGGCTGTTTGAGAAGGTGCCACACTAGTGAGTATTACACGCTGGTTAAAACCTGATATATAATTTGTG
Source organism: Tubiluchus corallicola (assembly GCA_030141605.1). Lineage (NCBI taxonomy): Eukaryota > Metazoa > Priapulida > Priapulimorpha > Priapulimorphida > Tubiluchidae > Tubiluchus > Tubiluchus corallicola. The sequence goes on from JAQGDQ010000118.1 coordinate 453,097, forward strand.
AATTTGCTTGTCTGAATTTTACCTTTTTGGATAATCTGTAAGAACAAATAAAATTCTTTGGTACAGTAGTTGACTATTTTCTTGAACAAATTTTTGTCTCATGTTTAGTGTAGAGATCATCGTCATACTCAACTGATTTACAAAAACATACTAAAAGGGTTGTACATCGGATACGTAATTATGAATTGATGAGTGTGAACTTTTTATTATTACTGTAATAATTTGTATCTGGGTCATTCTCTACAGAACGTGTAAAACAGATGTGAAAAAATCTGCTAAATGACTGGAAAGATGTTCTTAAAATTACTCTTCCATGTTATTAATAAGGTATTATTGTAAACAATTGAGTCAGTCAGTGGTACATGCCTCAACTTTTACACCAAAGTAAGAGGAATGACACATAAACACGGAGATACACATAAAATTACGCAACACGAATATTTGCTAGTTCTGAAAGTATTTGGGAAGAGGATTTTCACTTCTAGTGTGCTGTTTAGAATAAAATACTGCAAACTAATTTTTAAACGGATACTTTCTGCCAAAACTAACGTAATGAAAAAGTTGAAAATGGGCACTGGGGACATAGGAAAAACTCGCCCACAAACTGATTTCAGCTTCAGTAGAAATGTCCAAATCACTTTTCTGGCAACAAATACAACTGGAATAAGTCTCTTTCTTTAGTGTTTACCAGTCATGAGACAGTATCGCACCAGAAACTTTGTTATTTAAAAAAAATATCCTGGGACAAAAATTGTACGTTCTGTGGAGAATGACCCATCTTCAGTTTTTTGCTTTCTATAGTCATTTTGTAAATCTGCTTTGTAGAAAATGTGTTTTATTGCTGTGCTAGATACTAGCTACGTTTAATGTATCGACCAAAAAAGTGTACTTGATTAGCTTGATTGAGTTATTTAAATTGAAAATTAAATTGATTGAGCTATTTAAAGGTGCATTGTAATTAAGCTTCGATTTGTCTGTACTCTGTGAAGTTATGTGACTGGATATCGTAATGAAAGATAAGATCTTGCATCGAAGTAATTTCGAAAAATAAAGTTTACCAAATAATGAAACAATGATCTTTATGAAACAATGTTGCAAATAATGAAACAATGATCTTTATGAAACAATGCTACAAATAATGAAACAATGATCTCTATGAAACAATGTTGCAGTTTAGTTTTAGCATTTGGTATCATTGCCCTTAACTTTATTTAATGTGTTTTCTATTAAATTTGCAATTTAGCTGTAATAATGATAGCACCAGTCACAATAGCACATTAGTACACACAATGACGCTTTTTAAGATTTCATAGATCTCGTTAACTCATGACCATTCTTAAGTTTTAAATTGTTGTTGTTGGCATCCTTCTGTCTCGGAAGACAATGGAGTGCGCGCCAAGAGAGTCAGTTATTGATCACATTGATGGAGCTGCAGCGTCGACTGCGGTTGAGCAATCCGATCCTTGAACCACTGGAGTGGCCTCTCCAGGGCGCACGCCTGGGCAAGGTGTATGGAGATCCTGAGTTGCCCAGACAACAGGAACCCCTCTCTTTCTCGCTGGTGTAGTCCAAAGGAAAGCGGAGCGATACGTTTGGCACCAGGTTGGGTGCAGGAGCTGCCGGAGTCAGTGAGCATGCTGCACTCCATCAGGACTCCACTCCTGATTTGGAAGGTTTACTCCTCTACACATGGCAGTTGGGTCATTTGACCTCCGCCCTCTAGCCGTTGGCTGCTTGCGCAGCTCCTCCGCCTAGTGTCGAGATGCAGTGTGGGCATCCCGCAAGCCTACAGCACCTGGTATTCCTAGGCGGTCACCCATCCAAGTACTAACCAGGCTCTACGTTGCTTAACTTCAGGAGTGGAGACCCGAAGGCGGACCAGTGCAGCATGGTCACTGACTCCGGCAGCTCCTGCAGCCAACCTGGTGCCAGACGTAGCGCTCCGCTTTCCTTTGGACTACATCAGGGAGGAAGAGAGGGGGTTCCTTTTGTCTGGGCAACTCAGGATCTCCATACACCTTGCCCAGGCGTGTGCCCTGGAGAGGCCATTCCTGTGGTTCAAAGATCGGACTGCTCAGCCACAGTCGACGCTGCAGCTCCATCAATGTGATCAATGGAAGCACTAATAACCTGTTCTTCTTGGGTACATTAATCGTGGTTTCCGCTCTAGTTTGTATCTCGTATCATTAGCTGTTTATTGACAAACTGGTAGAACAGTCAAGTGCTGCATATTGTGTAGTTTGACTGGTTATTAATACAAACCCATCACAAACTGTATTTGATTACTTTGCTTTTCTTAAACTATGTACACATCATGCTTCCTAAAAGAACTGTGTTATAGCTTTTAATATAAAAGGATAAATGTTTCTTAAATGTTTTAGTGGTTAGTGTTTAAATTACATATTCATCTACTATTAGCAATTTTTTAAGTATACAGTCTAGCCTCGTTATCTCGCCCCTCGTTATGCCGCCAAACTCGTCTCTCGCCATAGAAAGTACCAGGACGGATTTCCTGCTTTGATATTTACCTCGTTAAGTCACCACCCTCGCTTCTCGCCCTCGCCACGTCATGCTAGGATGAGTGCTTATGTAAACTATATTCGTTATGTCACCAAACAGACAAACTCAGAGGTGAATCGATCAATACATATACCGCGTGTCGATCAATATAACTGCGGTATGTAGACAATGCTGCTGTACTCGATAGACAGACATAATTAATCTAGTGTGTGTCTCACCAGGATTAGATTAGGAGTACTGTGGTTGGTTAATGCGTCAACTATTATGTACATACATATAGACTAACTTCGTTATATTCCCGTTATCTCACCACACTCGCCTTTCGCCAAAAATTTGACCTAGACGGACAGTGGCAAGATAACGAGACTAGACTGTATTATTATTAATGAAGCATCATCTACAGAAGTATTAAAATAAAGACAAATGAACAAGGAAGTTACATCCGTTATAAACTTTTATTAATCTGTAATTTTACGTGTTATGACTTAATTGTTTTATTTGCTGATTTGCTAGCTGACTAGTTTATGAATCTTGAATTCCTGTTGATATTGGATCTACATTGTATACATTCAGTTATCTGCGTGGTCACGTCACCATTCACTCCATGTAACATATAGTCATTGATGTAGAATCTTGTACTAAAAGGTTACCCCATGTTACTCATAGATCTTTGTGGTAAGAAACACATCATTTATGCATATCTGACGTGCATTCATGATTTGTGTGAGTACTTCTGACAGTTATAGTTAAATGAAAATTAAGTTCATTCCATTGTATTGCTGGAATTGTACTTTTGTATACCATATCATAGCTACTATTGAATTGTAAATTAGAAAGTACCCTCTATTTTATGCCCTATGCTAAACTAAGATTATTCAGAAGTTGAATGTAGTGAAACTGTGGAAGAAGCTTTGGTGAAGTATTGTAATTCATACACTTTCGTATTTAATGTAGTAGACTCGGAAGTTGACATTCTAAATTCCGTTTTGAGGTCAATAGGATTGTATCGCTTTGTGAAAAAGGGAGATGTAACATGTAGTCATAGATGTAGAATCTTGTACTAAAAGGTTACCCATCTTACTCGTAGATCTTTATGGTAATAAACACATCATTTATGCATATCTGACACTCCACACTTTCAAATTTCAATGATTTTTGTAGGTTACTGATGGTTATTGCTTGTTTACTGGTGTTGCTATATTTTATACAAAAGTGAACAGCAGTCTACTATGGAATCAGAAGGAATGATCTATTTCAAATGTACGTCCTGTTCTGAGTGTTTTATGACCGAGGAAGTTTTCTTGGCTCACAGTAGGACATGGCATTGCAAGATTTTGGTCAGTGAAGGACATGATTCGGCCACTAGTGACCAAGTTATTGATTTTGGTATTAAAAACGAAGATGAATTTAGTCCAGAGAAAGATCCTGATGAAGCAATTGAACAACTTGATTCTGAAGACTTTACATTGCAGAATTTTAACGTACCCAATATGGAAGATGATGTCGCGTATATGGAAAATGACGACAACGTAAGGGTATCTGATTACGACGGTAGCAATATGAATTTGTCAAAAATGAAGTTTCTCAAAGCCAAATCATCGGCAGTAAATCCAGTTGTAACTTCCCAAACAGAAAAAATTTTACCTGGTATTAACAGAAGTGCTGTTCATGATGTCAATTTTACTGAAGAAGTGGCACTAATGGATGCTAAAAGTAGTGTATTAACAAAAGAACATCATCATACTGAATCACCTCGCATGTCTTCATTAACTAGTATTAAACTACGTGCAAACCAGATATCAAATCTGCGTAAGGCAAGTGTGAAACGGGTTGCGAGCAATTCCTCTGCCATCCGGGTACAACGAAGCGGTTTGAGTTCCAGGCGGGTCACCGTGACTGGTTACCCGTGTAGCTGGTGTGGAAAATTTTTTCGATACACGAACGACCTGAAGCGTCACGAACGTTGTCACACTGGTGAACGGCCTTATGAGTGTGATGTGTGTCACAGGCGATTTCGACGTTCTCACCATTTGAAGGGGCACAAATTTGCGCTTCACAATGCAGCATGACCACATGACCAGCATGACCACATTAAACCGTGTTAAACATGCGTGCTCTCTGAACAGGACATGAAAATGAAAGTGATAAATGCACATTTGGGCCAATTGTGGATTTTGTGTTTGATCTGTCTCTTGGTGGATTATTTTTCAGCAGGCTCAGAATTTCAGATTAGATTTTGTGAAATTCTGTGTCCGCTTCTAGTTACTAAAGTAACTAAAATATGTATGATATACTGGCGGTCCATTTCTCTGTGCACGCATTTACTTACTGCGATGGCGGTTTTTCTTCTTTAAGCAGATTTTTAGAGCAGTAGTTTTACTGTGTAACGTAACATATTTAGGACATGATTATTATAAGCACGATAATAATTAATTTTACGAACAAACAAATGAATTTTGCTTTAAAACGGGTTTATTCATTGCTAATATTCAAAAGGTAGTGTTCATTCATGAGAAGTATGCCAAAAAGCTAAAGTGCTTTTTAGTATGTTAGTGTTTCCATATGGATCGTGAGCAGACCTAATCAATTATCACCGAGACTGGACGATTTAGGCCTATTTCACAGTGATGACTTGCCGCAAACTTCCTCGAGGAAAAATTCCTTGCAGCATGCTTCGGGAAAATGGAACACATTGTTTTCTATGATGCATTTCACAGTGATGCCTTATGAGGAATTTACCTCGTGCAGCTAGAAGCTATTTTCATAGGGAAAATGGGCCGCATACTACAGATTCTATTTTGTGAAGAACACTCGCATAATTCAGATGCTCATTTACTTCTTTCTTGTTTAGCAACAACAATTAACACTTCTCAGCTCATAAGATTTTATGAATTTATGAGAAATTATAAGATTTTAAGAGATCTCTCTTTTACTAGACGGGCAATTTTATGTTTTATTAATGCAACAGCAATGTCTATATACATTGATTGGAAGTTATAGTTCATTTACTTCTTTTTTGAAAATCTGGCGTATTGCTTTGCGAGATGCTGCTGTAAACTGGGTATTGTAAATGTATTCACCATGAAGGTGGCGAGTACGGAATTATTCACATTCGAGTTTAATCCATGAAATGTTTATCCAGAAAATCCAAAATCAAAAAAATATTCGATTTATTTAAAGGCATGGTAACAAGAACAAAAATGTTTGCAATTTTTTGCAATTTACAGATGAGTATTTTTAAGCCGGTTTTTTTGCTGCATCTCTTTTCAAATTTCCATTAAATAAGTGATTTGAAGAGAGCGTCATATGTACAGTTTAGAAATATTTTGGGTGATACAAGATGCTGTTGGATGTTTGTAATAATTATTGTAATGGAGTCTCTTCTGTGTGAAATGTGTTTGTTACTGATTGGCAAACTTAAATTTCAAAGCTCAGTTTAACTTCATTTTAGTTTTACTAAGAAAATGTTATTAAGCTCACGTTGTGTTGCCATGTCTTTAAATAATGCAAAATATCATAAGTTTTTTCTTCATTGGTTACAGAGTGACACATAAAACTGCCTGGATTTACATGAAAGATCAAGTCATGGCTTCACGAAAAATGCTGTACTTCAAATGCACGTCTTGTTCGGAGTGTTTTTTTAATGAAGAGGCTTTCTTTAATCACAGCAGAGTTCGGCATTGCAAGGTTCTGGTCAGCGAAGGACACGATCCTAGTAAACGGGTGACCAAGAGTGACCGGTTGATTGAAGCCAGCGCGAAAGGCAAACGTACTTCTAGACCAAAGGAAGAAACTGACAACGCAGGTGAAGAAGATTACGATGTTGATGTTGCTTTGCAGAGTTCTACCATCTCTGAAACAGAACAGGTGGAAGACAACGTATTCATTGTAATAGGAGATAGTAATGTCGTCGTTTCCCACGATGGACAGCTGCCTGAAATGAAGGTTACTCCAACCACAGCTCTACAACCGAAGAGAATTTTGTCACAAACAAATAGAAATGTTATGCAGAAGGGCAGCATTCGTGAAAGTTTGGCATTTGATGATTCCAAGAAGAAGAATTATCCAGGAGGACCGTACCGAACAACTTTGGTAACTCTATCAAATGATTGTGGAACCCCATCTCCAGCTAAGACATGTGCTGAACCAGTTAGAGATACTACCCCCAAAAAGCCATCGCCACGAAAAGACGCGAAGAAGCCCAAGCAAGGAACTGAACGTGTTGCGCATGTTTGTAGTTGGTGCGGGAAAAGTTTTCGTTACGCCAGAGACCTGACGCGTCACGAACGCTTGCACACGGATGAGCGCCCCTTTGAATGTGAAGTGTGCCAGAAACGATTTCGACGTTTGTATCATGTGAAGGTACACAAATTAGCAAAACACAAAGGAGTGGGTTTGGAACTAATGGAGCGAAAAGTCCGGACGTCTGGAGTGGGTGTGAGGTCACGGCGAGAGGGTCGTCATTCATGTGCGTGGTGCGGGAAATGCTTTCGTGATGGCACTGATTTAGGGCGCCATGTTCTTATTCACACCGGTGAACGCGCTTTCCAATGTGATTTGTGTGACAAACGATTTCCGCTGCTACAACACCTGAAAGCTCACAAGTTAAATATACACACGCCTAAGAAGGATACGGCACCAGAGTCCGCTGAAGAAATGACCAGCGCTTTGAGTGATGGTGAGAAAGCGTTGCCGGCCACGCATAGCAAAGACTGAGGAAAGGAAGCAGACATTTTTCATGCGTCAGCTTTGCTCATTTTAAATGTCATATGTGTTTATATAGTACATGAATACTTATGAGTACACATGCACACTTATGAGTACACACTTATGAGTACACAGTTTCTTATGAGTACACATGCATGTAGTACCCAGATTGTAACATCACCAATGAGACATGTCTCAGTACATTGCTAAAGAGATGCTATGCAATCATAGCAATGTGTGTCTCACACTATATTGACTCTCTTTTGTTACAGTATAACCCCAGTATAGCGAACAAACAAAAAATGCTAATTTGTGAACATGATAGTTATTATTGTAATGTAGGCATGTAAAAGTTTTGACCACTTTCCAGCTACTATAATATGCTGTGTAAATAGTTTTTGTGATTCGTATTTCCTATAGTCTCTGTAGTCTATAGTTGAATTTGATTTGAGGTGATTGAATACACCTGTATTTTTAATAAATGTGGAATAAGATACTATAGCACAGGGGTGTGCAAATTGAGGCCCGTGGGCCACTTGCGGCCCTCCGAGAGAATTTGTGCGGCCCACGAAGAGATTTGTCAACCTAATGAAAGTGCGGCCCAGGCGATTAATTGAGTGTATCCAGATGAAGTCCGTGCCACGATCCCAAAGATAGTGCGGGTAGTTTTTTCTACTAGATCGGATGCCATTAACCCCTACAAGATGGTTGTAGCTTAATGTCACTGTACTACACAGACTGTGTGATACACATTACTAATATGCATTGTAATGAAACTACCACTATCTGTCCTGAAAGTAGAAATATATGGTTTGTAATATAAATTTTAATAATTTCTAAAATAGTTTCTCGACTGTAGTAGTAATGATGTACGCAGGTCGGATGTAAAAAAATCGTTATTAGGCCTTTCTGTACTTGGCTCCTTGATCAAACTGCATGTGGCCCGCAGAAACCGCAGGAAAGTTTAATGTGGCCCGGCTAGTCAGATAATTTGCACACCCCTGCTATAGCAGGTCAGTGTGGTTAATAATTTGATAACTGCGCAAAATATGAAATAATGACATAATTTTATTGTGTGTTCTCTTCTTTAGTTTTGTGACCTATTGTAATGGTTTCAGAACATTCAGTTAATCGTTCAACTGCAAAAGATGTAATTGAAATCTATAATCAGTTTGAATCTCGCATTTTTCAAGTTTTATGAACTTAATACAATCTAAAATATTTACTGACTTGTTGATTGTAGCAACTTTGTTCTAAGGGCAGAAAAGCACTATTCTTATTTCTTATATCAGACATGGCATAAAATATGCGTAATTTAAAACACGTATTGCATCACGTCTAACCAAAACAATGCTTACATACATTTACAACAGTGGAATAGTAATAAGTTTACTACGTTTTTACAACAAATTTACCTTTGTGGTGAGTTAATTACAACATTCTCTCGTTATCATTAGGAATACCTACTGTTCTATAATTTATCAACTATACATACGCTTGGTGTCTCCTTCGCTGGTTAAACGTGTTTTTTCAGTTCGAACTCGATTCGAATCCAAAACTATAGATTCGAATAATTCAGCACTTCAATCACACATGTTCTTTATCACTAAAACGATTGAAACATCATGCAATTAGCATAATTTAGCTGTGATTTCTGTGCACAATTTTAAAGAAATTACTAGTCGCTTTATTGCAGAACAAAATCTAGTGATATGCATGATCTTTGTAAGACTAATTTTTACGGTGGTTCGAAAATCTTTCAATCTCAATTCGAATTCGGTTCGAATTTGAAACACTGAAGTTCGGTTCGAATTCGCTTTCTGGTAGAGAATGCTCACCCCTAGTGTGTAACTAACTGTACACGAAGTCAGGATGGCAAATAGATATGTTAAAACAAAAAAGCTAAAATGTGCACAGGAAACCGGTAGCCTAATGCTTTCATAAAATGCTAATACATTCTTACGATTAAATTATTATTAGTATTACTATTATGTTACGTTATAATGGTAACTGCAGTTGGTGTTCCCTTAAAGCAGTGGTTCCCAAAGTAGGGGTAAATTACCCCCCGGGGGTAATATGGTTTTTTTTTTGGGGGGGGGGGGGTAACGGGCACCCCTCTGAAAATTTTTAAAACTTCGCTCGGAATGCATTTTACGTAGTTTTCTTGAAGAGACTGCCTCCGGCAGGCAACACTGTGTCATGGGGTCCATCATTCGCACGTTCCCACGATCTCTGGTGCGAACTGAGATTTTGTTGTTGTCATTCATTTCTTCTTGTTTTCATTTGTTCGAGTAATAATTACTCGAACAAACCTGCTCACTCAGTAATGAGCAGGTTCAGTAATTGTAATTCTTGTTTTGGCAACAATACAACAACAACACCTGGAAATTTATTTATGTCACGAGCAAACATAAATAATTTTGCTTGCTTGTGGCATATACGTGTGTTTACTTTTTGAGTTGGAGAAGTAGTACTAGGTGGGGGGTAATGGACACGACCGGGTTTCCCGATTTGGGTAACGGTCCGAGAAAGTTTGGGAACCACTGCCTTAAAGAGAAAACTGGTGGGGATTGGGAAATGTATGGACCTGTTCCTGCAAACAGCATGACTCAAAAACGTAACCCACATTTAGATGGGAAATTGCACAGTTTGTCAACCCATTCACTAGCAGGTAATAAGGAGTTGATGATCCAAACAAAACCATTCAACATGAAATGACAAGTTTATACTCTAATGTTGAAGCCAAACACAGAGGGAATATAGGTTTTCCATCTCCTTGCAAATTCTTGTAAAAAATAAGCGATTGCTTTTTGTGACTAAAATGCTAGCCGTAGTTAAGTTCCGGTAAAATTAAAAATGTGATCACGTGTCGTCTTTATTGATTGCAGAAACTAAGTGTAATTTTGACACCGTATAGTTTAAACAAGTGAGCAGCATAACTTTCCAGCTATGGAGTCAGAAGGAACGATCTACTTCAAATGCACGTCTTGTTCAGAATGTTTTATGGCTGAAGGTGTTTTCTTGGCTCACAGTAGAACATGGCATTGCAAGATCATGACCAGTAAAGGTCAAAATCCTAGTACAGTAACGACAACAGAGAACACCCAATCTGGCATAAAGCAAGAAAGTGTTTTTGCTACAGAGAAGGAGTTTGATGCATTTAGTGTGGACGATGCACCCACTGGTTTCAGTGTTTCACAACAAGACTTACAATTAACACAGAACATTACAATGCCTGTTGTCATATGAGAATCGAGTTTTGCCTTAAAGACTAATAGTAACAATGAAGCGTCACATGGTGGTGCAAGTATTGATGTCGCGTGGAAAGAGAACTCAAGAGATAAACATCTTGACCCACTGTTCCTGTCTATGGCTTCAACTTTGTTTACAGAACAAAATGCTATGCAAGGTTCCCCTTTGACGGAGCATGCGATAGATGCCAAATGTGAAAGCGGTTCAGCCATCAAGAAATTCTTTCGAAAGAAACTACCATTCCCAGTTCCTCGCCTAAATATAGCTAGGCCTTCCAGGATACGCATCCTATGCAAGAATCAAAACTAGCTGCTGCAAAAGTCAAGGAAAATTCTTGCAAATGAAACTAAGTTACAACCGTCACAAGGCTTTGTTGTGGGTCGTTGAAGTTCACAACGGACAGCTGATAGGTATTTCAGTAGCTGGTGTGGAAATTTTTTTCGATTGGCTCAACCCCTGAAGCGGCATGAACTTATTCATACTGGTGAACACCCCCCCCCCCACGAATGTGATGTGTGCCATAAACGATTTCGACTTTTACATCAATTGAAAGTACACAAGTCAACGCAACATAATACAGCTTAATTATGTGAGTGTGGAAGCGCTTTCACAAGAGATTACAAAACATGACACAATTGAATAATTGAAGTTGAAGGACTAACCCAGCAATATGATCTTGTATAAATTAGTTGATTATTAGTTTTCTGCAACTTATGCATTAGAAAACACTTCTTTGTAATTACAGTTTTACTTATTATACCTTATTGTAATTTGTAAATAGGATATCGTACTTAATTGCTGCTAAGGAAAATGGTTCAGTTACGTTTCAGTATGCGTCATTTAAGTTTTGTGTAGTACACGCAGTGGCCGTGAACTTCAGTCTTGCATACGCGAATTTATTTTGTTTTTGTTAGGTTAGTGCATTGTGTATTTCAACTTTGTAACCTGTTGTTAATTGGCTTCAATAATTGTTATCGTATCTGATGATGAGTGCCATAATTGTGTATCTGAAGTAGCTGTACCATTTCACCATGCATGCAGCATCAAGTTTGCATGTTGTCTTTGTTTTAGTAGAAAACACTGCTTTACTTGCAGTTTTATTGTTCACTGTGTTGCTTGCTTCAACTAGAATTAAACACGGCGATTTTCCTGTGTAAGAAGAGCAGTTCCTTATATAGACGCATCACAGTTGCGTGTCATTCATAACTATTCGGGTTCAGGATTATGAAATTTGATAAAAAATTTGGGAATTTTGTTTTTGGACCACCCAGCGATCTTGCCAAAACTGCTTGATAAAAGACTAGCAAAGCTCAGGTGACATTACAACAATGTTATTGTTCAATGACATAATTTTCATTGTTTTTTTGGTTCTTTTCTCTGAAGTTTGTATCAAATGTATCTCCATATATAAATGGAATACTATTGTTCTGAATTGTTGAGAAAGATACCACAACTTTTCATGGTGATTGGCTTGTATTTGGTCTTACATTTTTTCATAACCTTGTTATACTTTTTCTGTCCCACAACAATTCATATGCCATAAATACTTAGCCGTGTAGCAGAATTAAGTGATTAAAATGACATGGTGTTTTCTTCGTTGATTGCAGAACCTTTGGGAAGTGTAACTGAATGCAATTTGGCTACAGTTAAAAACCATACATTGAGCAACAGATCGAACAAACCATGGAATCGGGAGGCATGATCTACTTCAAATGCACGTCTTGTTCTGAGTGTTTTATGAATGAAGACGTTTTCTTTGCTCACAGCAGAACATGGCATTGCAAGATTCTCGTAAGCGAAGGCCAAGATCCTTGTGATCAGGTGACCAATGGTATTAAAGAAGAGAGTGTTTCTGCACCAGAAAAGGAGTGTGATTTAATCAGCGGGGAAGACTTTGATGACTGCGTTGTTGTTTCCCAGGACAGCTTTCAACCATCACAGAGCATCACAATGCCAGCTATCAAATCAGAATCAAGTTTGTGTTTATCAGATGATGGCAACATTAATCCTTTTTTTGGTGGCTCTGATGAGGAGCGCAGTGACTTGTCGAGAGTGAAATTTGCAGAATCACAATTTCTATCAGCAATTCCAAGCTCATTTCCAGATATAAATAGTGCTGAAGGCGCTGCTTGTAATTATCAGTGTGAGAGTAATTCGTTCATCCAAAAACTATCTCGAAAAAAATCACTTTCCCAAAATTATCGTCCAAGTATATCTAGGCCATCTGGTTTACGCAGAAACCAAAGTCAGTTTTTGCAAAAGACCAGGAAAAAACTGTCGAGTGACATTGTATTTAAGGCACACACATCACAAGATACTGGCACAAGTGACATAAGTTCACGGCGAATAACTGTTAGTGGTTATTCTTGTAGATTCTGTGGGAAAATATGTAAAACGACTACGGACTTTAGACGCCATGAGCGTGTCCACACCGGAGAACGTCCGTATGAATGTGATGTATGTCATAAACAATTTCGACTGTCACATCATTTGAAGGCACATAAGTTATCTCAGCACAGCTCAAGCTGACTAAAAACATACAGCTAAAAGACGATTAAATATAACATTTGGGATAACAGTGGTAAACCGAACAATAATTAAGCCAACCATACACTTGTAGATGGTGTGGGAAATCTTTTGAACGTGGTACAAACTTTATTATAATATGCAAAACTAGGTGCAGCTTCAGTATGTATATTCACTCCCCAGAGAAATACACAAGAAACTTGAACAAGGATTAGTCTTTGTAATTAACGAAGTTGACTAATATAAGACAGCAGTGAGAATGATTTTTTCCTTTTGCCATTAGCTAATGTCTTTCAGAAGACAGAAGCCACTTGTCTTGTACGTAACCATCAGAAAGCTTGTTGCTCGTCAGTAAAGGGGCTTCCAGAAGGAATGTCGCTAAGTTGTGCGGTTAGCTTGAAGGGGCTAGCTCGAACTGGCAGAATTGTTTGCTGGTTGGTGATTGAATATTCTTTCTAGTAGTATATTGGAAATTAATAATTAATTTAAATGTTGGTTCAGGCAAAACTTACTACTGTGGATAGTGGATTATCAGCAGCAAAGTGGATAACTTTGTGTTGCTTTGCAAAAATCAAATAATTCTAATTAATTTTTAATTAATGATGATAATGTATACTAATAGGAAAAAACTTTCTTCAGTAACTCATAATGCTTTTGAAATCGCATTCTTTATAAATGAACGAAGTTCTAGTGAATGTTGCTCAATTTTTCATAGCACATGTAAAAAATAACCTAAAGGAATGAAAAGATGTCTTACAGTACAACATGGACCAGAATGACAAATTAGAAAATGCACTCACTATATGAGGAAACAAGCTTGCATTAATATATGCACGCTTGCTGCATTCATTTTAATATCATCGTTTGCCTTTACACAGCTATCGTTTTTGCACTGCAATTCTTGTCTTTGCCCATTCAGCGTAACCTTTTGACTATTGAGTTATTATGCTGAATTTGCATTGATAATTTTTACTGAAAATCTGCTATCTTCTACACAGCAAACAGGCAGGCATATCTACGGTTATGCGAAAATATTATTAGTATTGTAGTACTCATCTTTTGTTTAGAATAATTATTTTGTATCGTAGTCAGTAAAAATATATCAGATGTATTTCCGGTGTATGTAGGCCTATGTATTACTCAACTTTCAGTGTATTTCAGTTAATAGTTTGTAGCTTGTAAATTAAATTTTATATATTTTTTGCTTCCTTAACCATATTGATTGGCATTTGCTGAATTTGTTAGAAAAAGGTATAATGGCATTGTTCACTTTGGGCCATTTTATCTTTTAGACTGCAAGAAATGATTGAGAAATCATCTAGAAAATTTTAATTGTTATGAGCATTGAATATTACATTATTAATTTGATACATCCTAGCAGTCAGTCAAATAGTGAAGTTACCGACTTTTTAGTAAAAGAAGAATGCAATTTCGCTTCAGAAACGGTGTGAATGAAGTCAATGGTGTGAATAAAGTCGGTTACGATACTAGCATTTTTGCAGCCTCACAGCAGGGATTACAACCACTGCAGTGCGTTAACGTTCCAGCCTCAAAATCAAAATCAAGCTTTAGGAGAGACCTCAATGACAATGACATGGCAGTTCCAGCCGATGTAGCTGGTTTAGACTGGCAAACAGCATCAACTGTTGAGACACAACTTTTGTGGAAGGGCACTTGTTCCTAGAGGATCTCGAAGATTTCAGCATGTGAAGAGCACCCGTATTGCTGTTAGCCAGGAGGCAATTTTTAACACATTTAACAATAAGAATTCCATGCAGTGTCAAGCAGATGTTTAACATTTAAAACGGTATATTATTTGCAGTTATGCTTTTGTGATTAAAGGAACAATTCTTGAATTGGTATAATTCGAAACATTTATAATTGTACTTACGCTCTATGCGGTATGGCAGTATTATATGTAATTATTTTGTTGTTATTTCAGCCTGATCATTGCTGCAATATCATAAATAAACCACTTTGATTGATTCAGCAAGAACTTCTATAGTTATTTAGTTCCTAATCCATTGTAGAAATAATAAACACTAATACCTATAGCACACAAGTCATTAGTGTGAGCGAGGGCCATAACAGTCATTCCAAGAATCACACATTGACAAATAAATACCTGAAAATAGGACTGCAACTGGTGTCTTCAAATGCATTTCTTCGCAAAAGTCGGTCAGAGCCAATGAAAGCCTTAACTGTTGATAAATCGTTTACGGGACAAGCATCGGAGAGTTGTAGAAGTAAAGCAGGTTCTCAAAAAATAAATGTGAGCAGTTATGGTTGTAGATGGTGTGGGAAATTATGTCAGACAAGGACAGACGTTAGACACCATGATCGGGTTCACACTGGTGAACGTCCTTATAAATGTGATCTATGTAATAAATGGTTCAAGCGACCACTTCATTTGAAATAACACAAACATAAGCATGACAAAATTGCATTACCAATGGTACTTTAGTTAGTCCTCTGCCCATGAGTAAATAAGTGTCCGCATACAGGGGTGCCGGAGCCATGGGGGCAGAGGGGTAGTGGCCGTAAGAGGGCAGTGGAGGAGCAGAATTTTGCATGTTTGATAGAAAAATTGTGGTTATCCATGATTACACCAAAGAGTTTATGGGAACATGTGAACGGTCTAGTAATGATCAGGGGGAAGTGGGGATATTTCCCCGGGACCTCACCCTCCAGGGGGCCTCGCGCCAAGGTAACTTTTTTTTGCTTTATGCGAACATACTGCATCTCTCTCTCTTGCCGCATGCGTGCCGTTTGCCAGTATTGACAAGTATTAAGGACTGGTCTTGAGAATAAAGCAGTAACAACTGTATAACTGCACATTTTCTCTTCGAATATGCTTCCTTGGCATTCTAGCAGTTCAAAAATTTTCTGAGCCCCAACCATGGTAGCGCTCGCCCCCCCCCCCCGATGGGGCCTCACATGCCCCACTTCCCCGGGCCTCGCCTAGGCTCAAATAGGCCCTGGTAATGATAAAGCCACATCGCGTACACATTACGTCAAAATTCAAATTTATATGAAAACATGCATCTATTATTCATTTTGAAAAGAATATGTGAGAGGCAGAGGGAATTCTGGGTGCCTTAGATATACCCTTACATATAAGTCACATGGGTAAACAAAATGTGCCCTTTTCATAAATGCTGCCTGACTCCCGTAATTTGCTGTTGGCACCCCGGTCGGTTATAAACGGGCTACAAAATGTTCGTGTTATGCCATCTTGTAAATGCAAAAACCCTAGAAACAATAAGCAGTGCTCACGTTTTTTGAAAAGACAGTGGTGGAAAAGAGTGACAATTGTAAAATGTAATATCTAGCAAACGAGAAATTGAACATTCAAAATTTTCCGAGTCCCAAATACTCCGGCAATAGAGTCTTCGGCAAATAAGTCCAAAATGCTGCGCTTATGATCATAATTAATTTCTTTACTATCTCTCATCTCTTTCTGTTCATTTGTCTTTTTTGTTTTTCTTAATAACTCGAACTGAAGGATAAGAAAATAGATGTATACTCTTGTGTGATCTCCGCAATGCAATTTGGTACCATGAGCTTTTCGCTCGCTGTTAGTACTATGGCATGTTCAAACAACATTAGAGCACGAAATTTTCATTTAGAAAGTGGTTATTACAACAGGTTCTTCAACTTGTCTCTGATTATTGTTGCTCTTTTATGCCAAATAAAAAAGCATAAACTAAATTAATAAATGTCAAGATTAATAGATTTTGACAGTGTTGCCTTTTGTTATTTCCAACAAGACTAAGTAGCCCTAGAACTAACTTATTCACCTTATTTGTTAGAGTGAGTACATAGTCGTGCATTCTAAGTGTAGCAAAACGTACATGTATGAGAAATTTTCAACTGATATGTAAACCTTCTGTTATAGGTTGTAAGAAGTGGTGGGTTAAAGCAGGGCCTATTTCATGGGGGGAGTGGGGATACTTCCCTGGGGCCTCACCCTCCAGGGGGCCTCGCGCGATGGTAAAATTTTTTTGCTTTATGCGAACATACTCCTCTCTCTCTCTCTCTTGCCGCACGCACGCCGTTTGCCAGTATTGACAAGTATTAAGGACTGTACTTGAGAATAAAGCAGTTTTTCTTTCAATTGTTCTTTCCTTTAACAATTGTATAACTCCATATTTTCTCTTCGAAAATGCTTCTCCGGCGTTCTAGCAGTTCAAAATCACACGTCCCGCTTCCCCGGGCCTCGCTTAGGCTGAAATAGGCCCTGGGTTAAAGTCTTTCAGCCCTACATTTATTTTTGTTTTAATCATTAAATGTCTTGGAATGTTTAAGGTTTTATGCACAACTTGATGAATTAACATAACAAACTTTATCATAATAGCATTAATATAGTGTTTTCTTCATTAGTTACAGACTGTATTGGAGAGCAAATCATTGGCACAACATTAAGAGTGTGATCAACAACAGAACACAGCATGGAGTCAGAAGGAATGATCTACTTCAAATGTACATCTTGTTCTGAATGTTTTATGAACGAAGATGTTTTCTTGGCTCACAGTAGAACATGGCATTGCAAGATTCTTGTAAGCGAGGGCCATGATGCTGACCAATTAACGCAATACACCGTAAAGAAAGAAAGTAATGTGACTGCTGATGAATCATCTGATGTGATTGATACTGAACACTCAGGAGTCGATTGGTGTGTTACTTTTTCACATAAAGAACTTCAGCCTTTAAAGAATATAGCCATTCCGGCTGTCAGATCGAAATCACATTTAATTTCATCATGTGTTGGTGACATAGAACATTTAAATAGTGGCACCAATAAAGCAAATGAAATGTCAGCAACGTGTTTTGCTGACCCACAGCTTCAGCCAACAATTTCACACCCTGAACCAGTAAGCATAACAAATGAAGAGGTGACATCACTTGTTGAGAATTATTCACACACCAAAAAGGAGTTGTTTTCTAAAACTAGACCTAGACACAATAGATTTTCTGCAGCATGCAAGAGCCGGGGTCATTTCCTATCAAAAAAGAGGAAAAAACTAAAAAGTGGCTATGTTGAGGCACAGGAATTTGTGGCAGTTCATGCAAGTTCACAGCGGGTGACGATAAGTGGATATTCTTGCAGATTCTGTGGAAAAATATGTAAAACGACTACAGACTTCAGACGCCATGAGCGTGTCCACACTGGAGAACGTCCGTATGAATGTGACATTTGCCATAAAAAGTTCAAACGATCCGAACATTTAAGAAGACATAGAAATTTGCACATTACGGCTGTGTCATCACCTGCATCGTAATGGTTGACTTGTGCTTAAAGTCCTAAGTAATTTCTAGAGCACTGCCATCTGGCTTGCCTAGATGAAAACCTTGTTAATGAAGCAGATTTTTATGACATTCAGAAATGGTGAAAGCTAAAAGGCTGGCAATATAAAAAATTAATTGTACAAAATGTACATCAATTGCACTGGAATTTTGACCTGTATTTCACATAAAATCTAAATGCAATTTTTAGTTTAATCAAGATTGACCTTATTTTGTTGCCCACTAATTAAATTACATGTATATTCTTTTCTCTGGGCTATATAGAAAATGTCATAACTTTAAAAATTATTAATGTTTCCTAAATTAAACTGATAACATTAATGTCCACCAGTAACTAAAAAATCTTTTTATCTATATTCGGTAAAGGATAGCAGACTAGGTGACTTTATAGTCTTTTCGCTATCCTTTCTCTAGTTCTAGATCTATTTATACATTTTAACCATTTTTCAAAACTTATTAGAGATTCTTTTATTAATCATGTTTTATTGTAACTATAAAGAGATAAATAAATTGAATTGAATTGGAACTCACCAAAAAATATATATTATCCAGAAATATAGCTGTGAATAGGTTTTCTAGTCGTAGGTGTAGGTGCATTATATTATTATTATTATTTATCTTTATTTATTTATTATATACCTAGTATATTTTAGTGTCATCACAAATGACAAGAGAGACTATTAACAGCTAGACTCCTGGATAAAAGTTCCTGTGCTTTTTGTACAATTGATTCTTTGTACAGTCATTTGCAAAAGTTTAAGACCAAGCGCGAGTTTTCGGGTTTTTCATCATACTGTACCCTGATTGCATCAGATTCTTTGTTGATTGCATCACACTGCTAGTGATCAGACAGGCAGCCATCTAGTGCTGAAGACTTGCAAAGAGTTATCAAGGACGTTTGGGTTAAAGAAATTACTTCCAAGTACTGCCAAAACCTAATTTCCAGTATGCCTCTTAGAATGAAGGCAGTGATTGACAACTTCGGCGGCCATACAAAGTACTAAAATGTTCAAGGACTGTGACTATTTTTGGATAAAAACATACAAGCTATGCTGTAGTATATTTTTCTAGAAGAATAAATGAATAGTTTTTAGATGGAACCGTGTTAAACGACGATTTTGTCAATTTTCATGAAAAAATCACTTTGGTCTTAAACATTTGCAAATGATTGTACTGCCTGCCTTTTGGCTTTCACTGATTCTGAATATCACAGTAATCAGCTTCATCTACATCCACTTAAAGGAAGTGCAGGAAGCCTTACAAGAGTGTCATATGTTCAGCATTCATGTTTGAAGTAACACCATAGCCAGGCTGCATAAAACTATGGATATCCATAAAATAAGACCAAAAATCCATGAAATAAAATTTGAAAAATCCATAAAATAAGAAATGCATAAAATAAAAAAACATTTTTTTGTGATTTTTTGTACAAAATAAGGCAATCAAAACTGAATACAGGCATTGGATCGGAAACTTCAGCCTAGAGGGCATTCTACATTTGTACCAAATAGATGAATTATTTGAACTGAAGTGATGAATTACAAGGCATTGTCTCGTAAAATTTGATTAAATTTGAAGTGATATGAAACCGATAAAATTAAAACGAAACTGATAAAATTAAAACTAAGTCCTGCGTGTTTAAAACCATGTTTCAAACACTCCTGTTTTTACTTTTTAATTGATTTCCCCCTGGGCATCTCATTCCAGATATAGTCTATTTCTTATTTTATTGATATCCATAAAATAAAATTTCAAAAATCCGTAAAATAAGCTATTTTATTTGTTTTATACGTATCCATAATCTTATGCACCCTGACGATAGCTCTTGTGGCTGCTTACTGAGACGGCAAAAAACAAGTGAACACCAACCTCAAACAACAGTGAGACATGAGATGTTAAAGAAGTGAGATACTAGACGTTAAAGACGCTCGCCCAACAATAAGGTGGTGGAAAATATCAGATAAGGCTAAGAGATAGGAGCCAGAAGTAGTTTAATAGAACTGTGTCCATTTGCAAAGCAGTAATAATCTATGTGAATCATAATTACTATACATGCATTTTTACTGAATTACCACCAATTCATGTTTATCTTCCGGCTGCAGAATAACTGTCGATTTGTTTTATCAAGCAGTATTACCAACAAATTTGCACTGTTCTGGCTGGCGATACAGACTTTATTCTAATTCTATAACTCATACAGTATCTACAGTCAAATTTCTTTATATCGCCTAATTTGCGACTGCAAAAAAGTTGGCATTATAACAAGGTGCATTAATACATACATATCTATGCATACTATGCACTAATACATACATTAATGCATGCTATGCAAATACAGACATTTTGTTTTGCTAACAACCTGGGCTTTAAGCGAGGTTGGCATTGTGGGGGGGGGGGGTCATCATAACGGGGTTTGAATGTACATGAATGTTCACAGTTCTACAGTAATGGTCCAGCAGTTATTCTCCATGTATTTTCTGCTTCCAAACAATACACAAAATTCTTACTAAATGAATATACCTGTAGTACATAACTTGTAAGACTAATAAGCAAGCTAGCAAGTTTTTTTTCTTTTTTCTCCTCATCTCCTAAGTAATTGTTGCTCTTTCTCATGCTTACTTTTTCTCATCAATTTTTCTGTATTACACGTTTTTGATACTCATTTTATCTTTCCATACTCTCAGTTTTTTAACTTTACTCACTAACCTTGGTCAAATTCCCCTGTTAATAAGACCCCATTTGAAACTACTACATATAATAATCCTAATTACTGAATAATTGCATTGTTTTGTTTAGATTTTGGTATCCAACTTTATTATTTTTTGTTTTCAGTTCTTTTTGGATAATTTGTGTCATTTATACTGTTTTTATTTGTATATTTTTCTTATTTGTTTTTGTTATCTGCAGCATCACCATTAATTTTTAATATGACTAATGTATTTATAAGAAAGGGCAGGAGACTAGATGACCCTACGGTCCTTCCCTGCCCTGCTCCATGATTAAAATTACTTGATATTTAAAAAACTTTTGATGTTAAACTAATTGGAGAAAATAAATGTTCTATGTCTATGTGTATTGTTGCATGTGTAAGCCTTGTGACACCTTTTTCTAGAATGTTGCTTAGAGTTAATTTCTTTAACATGCCGATCAAAGTGATTTCATATCTTGCAACATGTTTAGTATTATACTGTATCCAACATTACATTTATATTGTAACTTTTCATTAGGTGCTTTGTACATTATGTTAATAATTAACAAGAAGTAATGAAATGTTAATGCTACTTTGTAATGAATTTATAATTTTGAATATGATAATAATTTCCAAATTGAAGCAATCACATTATATATGTTCTTATAAGCTAATTATGTGCTTGGCATACTGCGTATGATGCTTGGTATAATATTATTTAAGCTGAAAATAGTGAAATTTATAAGAGACAAATTTTAATCATTTTTCTTTTCAAAAATATCTTACACACAACAGATACATTTATTATGAAATAAAGATTTACATTTTATGTACAGAAAGTTTCATACACTAACAACTGCATATAATTCTACATAATTAGAAATAATGTACCAAATAACTGGCAAAAGACCAGTTTGAGAAAGACTAAAACAAGACCACCTTTTCCATACAAAAACTAACTTTGTTCTTTATGTGTTCTAGTGATAATCACTACACTTGGCATTTTATACATTTACAATCAGAATGAGCCATAATTACTGTAATTATTGTATATACATCGTCTGAAATTTAATTGTGCACAAGTATTGATGAGTGCAATGTAAACATAACATTCCATTACATAATAGATCAGCTTGATTAGTTATATAACAGCAATGCCTAACATCATTAGTCAACTTATTCACAATGAGCTTTGAAAACAAATGAAACAGTGTTATGGTAAAAAGATCCCTGTAGCATAGACAACATGGTGGCATAACACAAGCATGCTAATCATGGGTGCGGTCAACACCCATGTAGCATAGACAACATGATGGCATAACACAAACATGCTAATCATGGGCGCGGTCAACACCCATGTAGCATAGACAACATGGTGGCATAACACAAGCATGCTAATCATGGGTGCGGTCAACACCCATGTAGCATAGACAACATGATGGCATAACACAAGCATGCTAATCATGGGTGCGGTCAACACCCATGTAGCATAGACAACATGATGGCATAACACAAGCATGCTAATCATGGGTGCGGCCAACACCCATGTAGCATAGACAACATGATGGCATAACACAAGCATGCTAATCATGGGCACGGTCAACACCCATGTAGCATAGACAACATGATGGCATAACACAAGCATGCTAATCATGGGCGGGGCCAACACCCATGTAGCATAGACAACATGATGGCATAACACAAGCATGCTAATCATGGGCGCGGTCAACACCCATGTAGCATAGACAACATGATGGCATAACACAAGCATGCTAATCATGGGCACGGCCAACACCCATGTAGTATAGACAACATGATGGCATAACACAAGCATGCTAATCATGGGCGCGGCCAACACCCATGTAGTATAGACAACATGATGGCATAACACAAGCATGCTAGTCATGGGCGCAGCCAACACCCATGTAGCATAGACAACATGATGGCATAACACAAGCATGCTAATCATGGGTGCAGCCAACACCCATGTAGCATAGACAACATGATGGCATAACACAAGCATGCTAATCATGGGTGCAGCCAACACCCATGTAGCATAGACAACATGATGGCATAACACAAGCATGCTAATCATGGGTGCAGCCAACACCCATGTAGCATAGACAACATGATGGCATAACACAAGCATGCTAATCATGGGCGTGGCCAACACCCATGTAGCATAGACAACATGATGGCATAACAAAAGCACACAAGCATGCTAATCATGGGCGCGGCCAGAGTTTAAAAAATTGATGCACAAGCATCTAGGGCTACCAACGCATTTTTCTTTATTTAAGCGAATTTTTGATGCCTCAAATGAGATCTAAATTCTGGAACATAAACTTCCTCAAAGTGAAAAATTCTGCTTTAATGAATATATATTCACCTACATTTACCTAGGTAATATTCATTGTATTCTATTGTAGTAGTCATATATCTTAAAAGTAAGTTCGCAGCACACTGCAATGCAGAGGACCCATTACTTAAGCTTAATTAATTTAGTGTCAAGATTTACTACTCAACAAAATGTGGGCAGTCAAACATAAAACTGATTTGAGACTATTAAGTTTGCAACCCACCACTGTTCATACAAAATTTAATAAGTTGTACGGTGCTTGCTAATTTTTCCCATCAGACATAGCTAAACGGGCAGAATATCTCAGCCACACATGCATTTTTCTGCATTTTAGACCATTTTGCAGTTGCTAGAAGCTATTTTCTCATTCAGGTTCACTAATTTGAAACTCATTAAGTCACCTTAAACTCGTGACTCATAATTTCACTACTTGCCCCTTGGCCCCACCCCCTAAATGCAGAAGTGCAGTTGCAGTTAGCTAAAAAGTGTCTAGACAATGGAAATCAATAAAAAAATCGACACTATGCAAGTGACATAGACCTACACATATTCCTATAGAAATCAGCTTTTTGCTCAGAGATTGCGCAAACAAACAAGAGGTTGATGTGTGTCTTGGCTCACTGCTAAAAAAATTATTTAGCTATAAAAAAATTTTCTTAAGAAATTCTGTGCGTCAGTGCGTCCGCCTGCTGGCACCCATGATGCTAATAAACTCAAAAAGTTTGTTTCGTTACAAATTTTGGACTCATATAATAAGTTTCCTTGTGTCATTTGGCTTCCATTGATAAGTGCCCTCAAAACTTTTTATTACAAAATCTTTTATTTGTGAGGTTACAAGTAATGAGCTATCAGACCTCACACTTAGAGGCTGAAAGAGTCATCTTAGTGAGAAAACATATAATAATTGCCATGGCACAGATCTCACAGTTGCATGGATGCTAATATTCAAGTTGTCTTGTTTAAATGAGTAGTTATGTGCATTCTCAAGTGATAAGCTCTCACAAAGTATTAGCTACACACCTCACAGTTGCATGGCTGCTAATACTCAAGTTGTCTTGTTTAAATGTGTAGTCATGTGAGTCTTCAAGTGATACGCCCTTACAAAACATTTGCCACACACCTCACACTTATATGGTCGTTCACCCGTGTGAATGCGCTCATGTATTCTCAGGTGTGCTAAACCTGGACACATCCGCTTGCAGAATCGGCATTCGAACCCGGATTTGATCACCCGCTGCGGAATATCTTTGCTCTTCAACTCATAATAAACTTTTTCTAGCGGAGCAGCCTGTCTTGCCTTCTTACTTGTAGAAGTCCTGTCTGTGCACTGTTGGAGGTCAGCGGGCAGCAAAGCATCAAGATCCTGTTGCACTACTAAAGCTTTGCTACTTGACTCTTGAGATGAAGCTACCGGCATGGGTACGTTAGAGGCATTGTCGGTTCCTTCTAGAAGTTCTCGGCCCATTATAGTTCTTTCGGTTGTACGATGCCTGGAAAGAACATGCATTTTCAAGTTATAAGCCCGAGCAAAAACCTTGTCACACAAGTTACAGTTAAACGTTCTGTTAACCGTGTGAATTTTTTCATGCTGTTGAAGATGAGATGCTTCAGAGAATACTGCAGAGCACCAGACACAGTGATACTGTTCTGTTTCCCGTTCGCTTGCAGATAATGCCAATGTTGCCATCTCGTCAGAAGTTCCATCACTTTCGACTAAAGACACCACAGACAGTTGGCCTGGAGTTTCTCCTGGAAACACCGGAACTTGCCAAGAACAGATGGCATCTGTATCGGATTCTGAGGTATTCTGGATATTTTCAGTCTTGTAGACTTGACAGTCTTTCACATCAGCATCTTCTGGAAGGGTGTTCATTTGCCCTCGTGTATCATCTATAGGAGTGGCATCACATGTATCAGCAAGTTCAGTTTTGATTATATTAAGATCTACAGACATTGAGGTAGATAATGCCGGTTGTTCCATCAAATCCAAATCCAAATCTGAGCTGCAATCATGGCCTTCAGAAACGAGTATTTTACAGTGCCAAGCTCGTGAATGTGCAAAAAACACATCCTCTGTTAAAAAACACTCTGAACATGCAGTACATTTGAAATACGTAGCGCTGTTGAGCTCCATGCTGACGAGTCGCAGAAAAAGCAGATAGTTACTTACACAATTTTTTCTTCAGAAAGTCTGTAACTAACGAAGAAACATTATCACTATAACATATGAAAATTACCACTTTCTGCTCAATCATAACAGATTACAATCGTGCAAATTTTATTGTGAGTCAAATAGAGAGGAAAAGATAAAAAATCAATTTTTCAAACAAGCAAAAATATATCAATTCTTTTTACTATTGTTGTGTAACTGATTACTTAACTACAAATGTCAATCTTAATTACAAATGTTAAGCTAATTAATTAAGCTAATGCCTGTGAACTAATATCATATACCTGTTATAGCACGTTATTTAACTCTATATATATATATATAACCCCAAAAATATATCGTAAAAGAAATGCCTAGAGCAGTTAGTTCAATAATCAGCTTCGATATTAAACTACAATATTAGTCATTCGATTTACGAAAACAGGTTTATTAAAATTTGTTAGCCCGATTAGTTAAATTATCCTGTAAATATGATTATAAAATAAAATTATACTAAAATGCAATTAATTGCTATCAAAAAGTGTCATAACTAAACACATTACTGAAAGAATATTGAAACTGCATCAATTGTATATAAAGAGGCATGATTTCAATATGTTAAAATTGTAAAATTTACATAAATAAACATTGATTATGGCATACAGAGCTATAGTTACAGAAAAGGTTCATTTTATTTAGGAATTTGCATACAGGTATGGTTGTTCAAAGACACATTTGTTGTATGATCATGACACGCATTGTGCATGTTTGGAATTGATTTGCTGCATGTGTTTCCTAGCTGCCAAGTGGATACCCGAGCTTGCCAAAAAAAAACTTGCACTAAGCTATCTAGCTAGCAAAAGTGGAAAAATGGTTGGTACTAGTCAATACTCGATTCAAATGTTTCTTAATCACAATGTACAACATGTAGAAACTTGCCATATAAAGCAGGGGTGGTGCAAATTATCTGACTAGCCGGGCCACATTAAACTTTCACGCAATTCCTGCGGGCCACAGGCAGTTTGATCAAGGAGCCAAGTACAGTAAAGCCTCATCCGACCTGAGTACATCATTACTACTCCACTCAAGAAACTATTTTAGAAGTTATTAAAATTTATATTACAAACCATGTATTTCTACTTTCAGGACAGATAGTGGTAATTTCATTACAATGCATATTAATAATGTGTATCACACAGTCTGTGTAGTACAGTGACATTAAGCTACAACCGTCTTGTAAGGGTTAATGGCATCCGATCTAGTAGAAAAAACTACCCGCACTATCTTTGGTATCGTGGTACGAACTTCAGCAGGATACACTCAATTCATCGCCCGGGCCGCACTTTCATTAGGTTGACAAATCTCTTCGCGGGCCGCAATTTGCACACCCTTGATATAAACCACTAAACTAGCACACGATTTTTCACACCTTATTTTCGAACACTATACTTTTTTGTACATACATATATATATATGTATACGTGTACCTATAAACAAATATATATATACATTTCTTACGGATTTTGGTAATGTCTAGTAGATGTCTAGCAAATATAATAAAAACTGCAAAGCGAAACATGTTTCTAATCAATATAATAAATAAAAAAGCATTGAAAAATTTTTGAGTGGTGCATAGGTACATAACATCAACTATAAAATTAATCAAATGTTACAAGAGTTTCCATTGGTTAGCTTTGAAATATGGTGACACTGAGATGCAATTCCACAAACTGAAATGAAACAGCAAGTAAAAAATAGCACGCTGTTGCAATAGACATCTGATTTCTTGTGTTCTTAGCATCTTTGCTTGTAACACATTAAAACAGAAACATTTTCAACAGGAATTCTGTTACGCGGCATTTTGTTTTCTACAGTTACAGCATAAGACATTCAAAGCCATGCCGCTTGCAAATTGTGTAATGCAGTAGCTGTTTAAGCTTAATACAATAATAATCACTAATCAAAAAAAGAAAAACCATGGCCAAAAATGACCAATGTTACCAGAAATCTAGACAGTTCACAGAAAAGTTACTCAACTAAAATTCGAGCTAAAATTTTGATTCATTGAAACGTGATTCATCTTACGAAACTCGGTCATGATGACTTTAGATAATTTTCTGAAGCATTCTTGAATATTTTCTATCAGGTTGCCTATAGATTTAGATGCTATACAAAAGAAATATTATATTGGACTGAGACCCAGGGGGTCGAACTCCAAGATGGCATGGTGGTCTTGATATTGCGCATTATGAAGATCCATTTTACTATCGTTGTGTAACTGATTATTTAAACTACAAATCTCAATTTTAATTACAAATGTTATGCTGATTAACTAAATCAATGTCAGTAAACTAGTACCTTTTACCTGTTACAGCATGTCACCTAACTCCAAAACATGCTGTAACAGGTAACACCTAGCTCCAAACAAAATACACAAAAACTACACTGTACGGAATTTATTAACAGCACTAATAAAAATAAGGAACCAAAATACACGTTCACAAAAAATAACTAACTAACTCAGTAACAGCACTACACCCGAGGAGCACCTGTGTCAGAAATCCAGGCTGTAGTGACCTCTACACGCTTTTATACTGACATTCCAGGTCAGCTGGCTTCTCACACCACGTGTGGGCCCAAACAAGACGTCTGGACCTACAAGAAAGGGGTGAGTCCCTGCTGACATGGAAGCAGGGCGTGTAGAGGGCCCTACACATGACCCGACACAGGTGCCTCTGTAATAGTATTATTCATGCAATTCATGAGCTAGTCACTGATACTGAACACTCCATATCAAGATCGATATTATAATCAGTGTCACTCTGAACAACAGTTGCTTGTGGGACCCCTAGCGAGGCAGCTGTCCTTGACCCTTCACTAATGGTACTGCCACTGTTCCGAGAAGCAATACTGTAAGCGATTTGGGAGAGCAAGGATGACATAACATTCGTCGGGACTTCATCACTGGATTCCGCATTCGGTTCATTCTGTGGAATTTCATTCGCAAAGGAGTTAGAACTTTGTGCGATTTTCGCTTTGTGCGTAAGTTTATGTCGTTTCAGGTGCCAAGCACGCACAAACCGTTTGTCGCACACTTCGCACTGAAAAGGTCTCTCCCCGGTATGAGTGCGTTCATGTCGCTTCAGATCTGTCAAAACACGGCACACCATGTCACACCACTGACAGCGAAAACCTTTCTCGGATCCCGGAGATGTCCCTTTTTGCATAGAGGAAGCTGCCAGCTGATCGGGTGGCTTGGAAAGAGCTGCTTTGAGGGTGGCATTCTTCATTGGAATTCTCTTAACCACATTTTGCTCACAGTTTAGCAATTTTTTCAGAGCAGAGAAGCCATCTGAATGTTTGTTCGGGCTAATTCTGGAACCTAACGTTGAGCTGGCTTCCAACTGGTCTTGTGTTAGGTCCGGTAATAATTGTAGTGGACCACTTTGCTGGTCTTGCATTAAGTTTGGTAGCGACGGTAGTAAACCACTTTCACCAGTCAAATTATCCTCATCGTAACTTGTTTCAGATTTTGCTTCAATTGCCAAAAAGTTGGTAGTTTCTGATGCAAAGTTGTCAGTGCCATAAGATAGGACATTATCTTGAATGTCAATCACAGGTTCAGTTTTCACAACAATTTGCTCTTGGTGCAAAGTCCTCCTATCCTCTATGATGCCTGGATCTTGACCTTCGGAGATGAGCACACAGCAATGCCATGTCCGGCAATGGGCAAGAAAGATTTCCTCTTCCAAGAAGCATGCGACACAGGCTGTACATTTATAGTAGATGAGAGAATCTGACTCCATATTTGCTCACTTGTAGCAAATAGATTCAATTATCGGAACAGCTAATTATTGCCAAGTCTGCAAGCAAGTAGAAACACTGTCACTTTAAATCTATAGTTAGTTTTGTTTGTATGATGCCATTGCAGTATTTCCAACACCTACCAAATTTAAAAACTACATCACCTAGCATACTATTGATAAAACTTAGAATGCAAACAAACAATTGCTGTAATATAGGTTTTACGTGTCAAATGTAAACCTGCATCAACTCAAATGTAGATTTAGGTAATTCAAATGTGTCTTGGTAACTCAAATGTAGACTTAGGTAGTTCAAATGTGTTAACAATGGTTTTCAACAAATCTTGAGCGCTTTTGGTAAGTCATTTGAAATTCCAATGTCTACATTTGACTTACCTAAGTCACATTAATTTGAACTTTCCAGTGTCTACATTTGACGTGTAAAACCTATAATGAATTACTATAACAATAGCATAAACAGTAAGCCAATGATCCTATTACTTTGTGATCAATTGTATGTTATTGAAGACACAAAACTTAGACATAGACTATCTAGCTCAGGGGTGTGCAAATTATCTGACTAGCCGGGCCACATTAAACATTCCCGCAATTCATGTGGGCCACATGCAGTTTTGTCAAGGAGCCAAGTACAGTAGGACCTAATAACGATTTTTTTTTGCATCCAATTTGCACACATCATTACTGCTGCACTACTACACTCAAGAAACTATTTTAGAAATTATTAAAATTTATATTAAAAACCAAATGTTTCGCCATGTCCGACAGTGACAACGGTCTTGTAAGGGTTAATGCCATCCAATCTAGTGGAAAAATCTACCCGCTCTATCTTTGCGATTTTAGTGCAGACTTCAGCGGGATTGCGTGGGCCGCACTTTCATTACATTGACAAACCTCTTCGCGGGCCGCACAAGATCTCTCGGCGGGCCGCAGTTTGCACACCCGTGATCTAGGGTAATAAACAGCAATGGCATAACCGATGGGGAACAAGACTAGAATTTATTTCAAAGGGAAACAGGGCAGAATTTTAAAGTTAACCACAGCACAAAATAATCTAAATTATAAAATATTGATACAGAAAATGTTGTTTTTTAAAGAATGACTTAAACAAATGCACTATTACCGTGAAAGCCTAATTTAATTATTTTTGGCTATGCGGGCATTCAACGACTTTTAATCAGATGATCAATAGCACTCAAATCCCAGAAATGTGTTGCACAAAAAGTAGGTGCTGTACTTAGACCTCAAAATACATTGCACTTGTGATGTGGCACATCCTCGTGAAATTGCGAATTAGCAGAGTGGTAAACTGATTGTCGAATCTTTTGACTTAAAATTTACCTAGTTTTTGGGCACCATAGTCAACATTATAGTAGCACTTAAACGAGTGCAACATATTTACAGACTATTCTGCCTCTGCCATTAAAAGTTGCACTCGGTTTTAGCATCATCACTAATTGCATCCACTACAATTAATTAAGTCTCTAAGCTGATATTTAACTACCAATTTGAGACATGTTCACTCAATTTTATTAGAGGCGATAAAATGTATATTTTTACCATATTCCAAAATTATGTAGGAAAAATCATCCTGTTACCCTTTAATCACAAATATGTCTGTTATAATAGTAGTATTAATAACGATACATTCAGCTAAGAATTGCAAAATACATTATATTATGCACATAATTCATTGCTGTGTTAAATGATGTACTTTGCACAGCTTTTTTTGTTCTTCTTTCAGTCAGTTTTGAGTGCAACGGTAAACTGTAGGCATTCTGACATCAACAGTTAATAGAGCTAAGAGAACATAATGTTCAATGCAGTCCGTACACTAATAATAATAATAATACTGAGCAGCAGTTAAACACCTTGCACATAACAGTAATCAAATAAAAATATTGTTAGTATCATCGCAATTAATATTAATAATGTGCTAATATAGCACTCTTAATTCTGTAACTTTCTTAGTTAACACGAAAAATCGGAAAGCAATTTACTGTCAGGTTTTGAAGGAGGCATAATAGCAGCTATTTGGCAAAATTTGTCTAAAATGCAGTGACTCCAAAACAACAAATTTTATATACACACTTCAAATTAGTAATACTATTACTAATAGTATAGTAATTCATTATAGTAAAATTTTAGTAAGGCTAAGTAAATTTTAATAAGGTCTATTAGTCACCCATTTCCCAGAAATTTTTTAAACTTGTTACAACTAACTTTCAAAGTACACTACGGATTAACAATATTTATATATTAATAATTGTGTAAAAAAAATTCTGCTACTTTATGTTATAAATGATTGTGAGAAAACTCTGTCTATTGGCATGCAATTTTAACACTTATTTTTCAAAATAAACAAACCATGTAATAAACAACTTCAGAAGAACTGTATTTACACAAATTTTATAAGTATCTTTATTTGATCACGTTCAGAAATCAATATGCAAACACCTGCACATTAAAACAATAAAGACCTAATGTAAGCAACATGAGAAATCACCTTTGCTAACTTGCTTCCGTGTTGCGTATACGCAAAGTATACACAATAAAGTAGGGAAAGTCCTTCTGCGCAGTAGTTCGCGCAGTTAGTGTCGCCCTAACGGCCATTCAGTGCGGCCTGTTGTTGTCAGGTACGCTACAGCGCAGGCTGTGGGAACTGTAGCAGATGAATTGATGAGACCATCAAAACCAGCCCGGTTAACAGGCGCTCATAAATTGCTCAGCAGTGAGTTGCAAAAACACAAAAAGATATATTTTTAAATTTCGCAAGGATGCAGCCAGGTAATTATAATAAAATGTTAATTATAACACAGTTTTGAAACTTTTGTTACTAGTTAAATATTTTGTACGCTAAGCAAAGACTGCGAGGCCTACATCTCTCTTTGACGATTTATAGCAGCTGTTATCTTTTTGAATATTATTTAAAGTAAGCATAAGGCGTTAAGAATAATTTGTAGTTAAAATAAAAATTATTATAATCATATCTCATAAAAATTAATAGGCTTATTTACAAAAGAAGTTAAGAAAGTTGATCAAAAGAAAGAATACCTGGCTCATGTAGTATTCGATTTCTGGAGAAATATTTTTTCTAAAAAAACATTTCTATTTCATATAATCTTATCAGGAAATATAACTTGAAGAAATATTAGGCCTGACTTTCATGTGTAATACCTTTCATAGAAAAAAAATCGATTTTTTTCAGAAGAGCAAATAATTTTCCAGAACATAACTTAATCTAAGCATCTGCATGTTTTGTTAATTCCAAGTTAAAAAAATGTTTAAAAAGCATATAATCATACGTTGGCCTTTGTTATAAGTTGGAGTTAGTTATAAAATTACGTTGAACAAGCAGAGATGCATTTACATTACTCCTCTTTTTTATTATCAGTAAACAAAAAATAACTGAAGGAAACACCAGAGCTGTCATCCTAAGCAGCCGACATAACTTGTCATAACTCGACACGCGTGTCATAATACCTTATAATATCATGTGCAGACATTACTTATATTTGGCCTAATTTTTTAAGATTCAGTTAGGCTTACATCAAAATAAATGTTCATTAAATACAGTTTGCTTACGTGTAAAAAATGTACTTGTATAATGTTCTTTTGTTTTGTTTATTAATTAGACTCTTTAGTATTATTTTAATGCATGTACTTTGCAGCTTGATTCAGTTCCCTATTTGAAAGTTTGTTTAAATTTCTGTTTGGCTAGCTTGCTTTTCATTTTATTTACTTTGTTTTTTATTATTTTTATTTAGTATTATTGTTATTATTTTGCATGTTTTTCTCATATTGAGTTATGCATGGACGATATGACAGCTTGAATTTGGTCATTTTTTGCACTAATGTTTTTCTTTTGCTAATAGGTACTATTACGACCTTTGTTACTTTATTAGTAAGGTATAAATCAATTTAAATGAAATTATTCATTCATCGCAGCCTATATCAAAATCATAATTGCATATTATGTTTTTCTTATGTTTCCTTGCTATTATTACATCATTTACTTTATTACATCAATTTCATTGAGTCATCTACAAAAGCACGCATATCTTTAATAATTTTTTCACTTTCATTTAAGTAAGGTGAGTCGGTGAGTGTGTTAATGACCGCATGGTCGTATACTCACCTCACACTACTCAAATCATTTTTTTTATTGTTTATTTATGTGTACAATATTGTATTTTGATGTGTGAAATAAAATTCATAGTTCATAGTTCCGTCTTTCTTTTAACTCTCTCTCCCTCTCTTTCTCTCTAAGAGAGGGAGGGAGAAAAAAATCAATAAATCAATGAAAATTTTTCATTACTTTTTTACATAGTAGGTAGCCCATCACGCAGTCAGCTAGCCTCTTTTCTCAGGAAAAACAATAAAATTTTACTTACAAGAAAACTGAACAGGCATTTGCAAGTACATATTACAAACTTATTGCTACAATTTTTTTCCTTTTCATGAAATGTTTTCAGTTTTTTTAAACTAATAATTGTTTTTAATTGAGATATACTTCTTTTATTAAAAACGCAAAAGTGATTTTGGCTTATCAAAATTGCACGTATGCCAACACTACTGGTGAACTTAATAATATTATTATTACAGTCAATGCGGCGCTCCAAATTTTTCACTGAATGGCCGTTTGATGCCGCCAGCATAGCCGCTAATCGCATAAAGGAAATACGTAACATTAGGTAATTTCGTCACTTCCTTTTTGTACACTTTGGTATACGCGTCAAGGTGGCCGTTTGTATCCATTTACATCGACACGTTATAGTGCTTATCAGTATCAAAACCGGCTGCTGCCGGTGACGCGCAACAAGCCAACAACTCGTTGGAAAATAAGATCTTTTAGCGAAGAATGTCTATATTTAACAATTGTTGGAGTAGTCTACTTTTCTTTCTATCTGCAATAATTGGGTGGCGTAAGGAAAATCTAAAAATTGGAGACCTCAATTGAAGAAGACTTAAATCTGATATTAAACAAAGTCATTTAGCTGTTGATATGGGATCTTATCAATTAGTTGTACTGTCGGTACAAGAAACCCATGTAACTGCAAGCAGAATAATTACTCTTGGATCAAAAACTGGGAAAAGCTATGATCATTATTATCGTGGTATCAATAACAGTAAGGATGATGGTGTTGGGAACATTGTTAAACATCCATATTTCAAAAGTTGACTGAAAAGATTTGTATGATTAATGTAAAGATCGATAACAACCAATATTCCGTTATATCTGCCTATGCACCTACGCTACCTGTAAGTGAGAAAAATCCTGTGGCTTAGACAGTAGATAGTAAGACTTAGACAGTATCACACAGACAGTAAGCAATCGTGATTTTCTTACAGTAGCAGGTTATTTTAATGCAAAAACTAGTTCAGGGTAGAACTATTATCCAGACAATATTAGCAAATTTGAGAAAGGTGTCCCATAAACAGCAATGAAGAATATCTTCTAAATATTGCACAACTAAGTGAATTGATATTTATTAACACAACTTTTGATTATAAGATAGCTCATAGAACTACACAGGAAGCTCCAAATAGGAAAAAATAAGAAAAAAAACCTGTTGGGGAAATGATTGACTATACTATGGTTAAGCAGAAACACAGGATTAGTGTAAATGATGCAAGATCATACAGTGGCAGTGAAACTCCCT
The DNA here is from genome assembly GCA_030141605.1 of Tubiluchus corallicola. Classification (NCBI taxonomy): domain Eukaryota; kingdom Metazoa; phylum Priapulida; class Priapulimorpha; order Priapulimorphida; family Tubiluchidae; genus Tubiluchus; species Tubiluchus corallicola. Next base: position 488,090 of record JAQGDQ010000118.1, read on the forward strand.
CAGACCTGAGACTAGTAATTGCAAAGTTCAATGTAAAGGAGAAGTGGCAACTCTGGCAAAGGACAATATATCTAGGCTATTTCAGTGTGACAAATTAAAACATTTGGGTGACTCTACAAACAGAGCAAAGAAAATTTTTGGCAATGAACAAGTTGACAAATAATCAGCTGAACAGAAATAAATTAGGTTGAAGCACAATGCAGCCAAAGACACGTAGCTTAGACAGAAATTCCAAAAGTTACGCAGTCAGAAGCTAAAAGAGCTTAGGGGTGTGGTCTGCCAGGTTAAAGAGAAAAGTTATTAGAAGATATTGCAGAAATTGAAAACAGCAAAGATGACTCTAGTGGGATGTATAAAGCAGTCTAGAAAATCAATAGAAGTTAGCCAAAAGGCAGAATATTAGTTGAAATCGATGATGGGGTACTGCCAATGAACTAGAAGCATCAGAAATTATAACTACGTTTTTTGAAATTGCTTATAACAATAATAATGCAAAAAACATTCCTGAGATTAAATCAATGGCAATGGAATCACTTTTTGTTCCTGAAGAGGTTTTAAAGGTATAAAATCTTTAAAGAATGGAAAAAGCCCAGGTGTAGATAATCTTGTAGCAGAACAGTTAAAGCATGGGCCATAGATTATTAACATTGGAATATCAAATTTACTAAACACTACTGCAGAAATAGGAAACCATCCGAAAGAAGTTAAGCAGGGGATATTAGTGCCTATTCCAAAACCTAAAAAGAAGAACCAGCAGAAGATTTAAGATCAATTATACTGCTGAGTTTGTTAGAGAAAATGTTAGTTAGTCATATGCATGATCAGACACATACATGACATGACCACGCAACTCTAAGTAGTATCATGCTGAGCATCGACAAAGAACGTCCAATTTTGTCATTGCAATATTGTTTTAGCTCAAATCAACTTTTTTCTTTTTCTATTATTTTTTTGTTGTCCTTATGTAATCTTGTGAACCATAATTTTAGCATATCAATGCACCATATTAGCTCGTTGTGTGGTCTGCGAAAAGCCTGACTTTTTCATATATGGGTGGTGAATTATTGCACATAAAATATTGCAAAATTGGCTACCTATTTTTTTATAAAAACTTATTATACCTTTGACGGAGGTTGACAGTGTGTTATTTGTGACAAGAGTCACAGTTTCTTCAGGAGGAATGACGTCGTTGGGAGAAGAATGGAGCGAGCTATGCAGATAGGAGTGCCCAAGCGAGAAACGATCGCGATTAGAGTAATATTATCATTATACCAGGCGCTTACTGCGGTTTTTTTGCTAAATCTTTCTAACATTTTCCGTGAACATTCAAATAAACCCAGCTTTCCAGATGGCTTGACTTTCCTGTAAAGACCAGAATAACGATAAATAGAACCATTCGTTTTTTGCACACGGAATTCACAAGTAAACTTATTTTGTTAAAAAATCAAAAAATCATTGGTTGGTGTCACTTTTGAGGGAAAAACCGTTACGGGGAAGTCTTTCAGAAAGCGAGCACGTTGACGTTGCTGCGACGGTCGTGGCGAATAAGCGTTAACAAGCAGAAAGTTAGAAATCAAAAAACTCGGTTTGGCATCGAAGAAGATTTCAGTTTGATGTCTTGCTGTGATGTGCGAACTTTTTAGTTAAAATTTGTTTTAATTTTATCGTTTTCAGCTAACTAGCATACATTTTATAGAACCTTGCAACTTTACGTTTAGGTACTATATCGCTTATATCGCACCAAATGTTTAATTTGTCTGCTTGATTAGTTTCAAAATTAGAAAAAGGCAGAGCATGTTAACAACAATAAGTGAAATCCAGGTTTTTTTAGTTTTCTGATTTTGAGCTCTGATCTGGGCTTTTATTTTACTGCGTATCTGTAACTAAGTTACCTAAATTCCTGCAGTTGTTATTTAAATGGAGGAAATAAGCTCTTAATGTCTTATTTTATTTTTGCAAAACGTGAATTCGTGATTCGGTCTAGATGGTGCCCTGCATTGCCATTACTTAGTTTCAAGAATCAATAATATGTAAGATTGTGAAGTAGAATTTGCTGGCAGTAAATACCATGACTGTATTAGCTCTCTCCTACTATGCAGGCTTCAAGTTTATTTTATTTGCACTTTGTAATAATAACAATACAAATGCTGGGACTGCCAGTGTATATAGCATAAAGTATATTTAAAACATTTACACATCACAATATTATTTAGCCGATCTGATTATTTTAAATGAGTCATAGTACTCATAGTACTAAAATGAGATTAAAAATTTCAAGATCTCTTCAAACAAATTGACATAATAAGAAACTATTTACTGGGTGAGCTTAGAACAGAGTTAAGACCAGTTATTAATGATGGAACATTTAGAAAATTGAGATTTTGAAACACTAAGACATAAAAACCATATCAGTACAAAAATGCAATCGTACCACTTACTAGAAACGAAGCCACTTATCAAAATTTAGATTATCAGATTCTCTTTTAAAGAGAAGAAATGCTTTCTGCTTCCAAAGGTAACAAATTCCAAATAGAAATGGTTCTGATAACGAAACAACTAGCCTAACATTTGAATTACATTGCGTTATGAAAATTTTATAAGGATGGCCTGTTTTACCAATAGTAACTTCAGTCTGGCAGTTAAAAATTACAAGTCACTGTTAAAATGTAAATAGGCCTCTTGCAGCAGCTTGCAATTTCATTTTTGACTGTGGGGGTGGGTTTGACTTTTTTTTATTTAATTGTTGTAAGAATTTTTGCTATGCTGTAAATAACCTACAAATAATGATTATAAACATTTAAATTTGTTTAATGCATGGTACTTTAAACTGTAAATAGTTTTTAATAATGAACTTTATTGCAGAAGTACCCGCCATATCGCTGCACCCCAGTAAACATTTTGTTTCTGCCAAAGGTAACATTTTAGTTATTTTTTGAAATTCCAGCTGTTCCTTTAAAATTATCGCAGACACTATTACCTAGTACCATAGTATTGCACAGTCACCTCCAAGTTTACCATGTAAACAGTGAACAAGTATACTCGAAGATCCCCAAATGAGCCATTGCAGCAGAAATGATGAAAACTCAGAACCATAGATGAAAGCAACAGGCCCGCATACATGAAGGTTTAAAATGTGCTGGAATTGCTATATTTAATTTACTTTAATTTCAGCATGCTTGACGACTGCTTAGTAGAATAGTGATGAGATCCTTCATTATTTAGGATGGCTGCTGTTTAATCAATGAGAACTCGAGCTAATATTGTACTTTTACAAAATTATACTATTGCGGTTTCCTTTAAATACTCTCTTTAATGATGGTAATATTAGTTTGAACAGCTTTTAAAAGAATTAAGGTTGTTTTTAAAATACTTAATATTTTACCACATAACCACTAAATATATAAAAACACGGAATGATTTTACACAGGTCACCATTAACCACTAACTTCAAATGATATAAATTACAGAGTTTATAATTCTTTTCATTTTCGGCAATAAAATTCTATTTGGCTAAGGTACGTTATTCCCTTTTGACTTGATATTTTATGCTGAATTTGGTTTGTCAGCACAGCCGATCATTCGGTCAAGCTTTAGTTCGGTGGCACTGAAGCATAAAAAAATTGATTTCATTTCATCTGATGAAAATGTCGGTTTGGTGTTCCCCTAGTTTGGTTTGAAAGTTTTTTAGTCATTATAAATGCATTATTAGCACTGTATTGACTTGTGGAGATAAAATAAATAAATTGAAATTGATGTGGTACGAAAACTGCAAAATTTATATTTAACAGTGCAGCAAAAAGCTTTAACAAAACAGCAGTACTAAAATTGCGCATTATTATATACAATAAAATTACAATTTAAGTGAGTTATAATTAAAATTAGCAGTTGCAGAAAATAGTTTAAATCGTGACACATTAGAACATAAAGTTATTCTTTGAAAGGTTTTATATTTAACTACACTTAAATGACAATTAATTTCTACATTTAAATAATCATATTAAATTAAATTAAAAGTGTGTAAACCAGGCATTTGTTTTTTGAAGTTTCAGTATTGGGCTAATTTGAAATATAGTAAAATCGTTCCAACCATGCCCTTCGCATTTAAAGCATTTGTGAGCAAGCGTTTGTTAAAGCAAAAGCCGAGTATCTCGGGAAGTTGAGCTTATTTTAATATTTTGGAAAAATGTTAGAAAGTTTCAGCAATAAAATCTTGATAAACATCTCGTGTAATTAGTAAAATTAATTTGAAGTCGTGATCACTTTACACTTGGGCGCGCTGATTTTAGACGAGAAATGGCGTCATTCCATTTCCGTGCAATATAAACACTTATCCCGCCAGGTGCTTCAGAATCTTTTTTAACTTATACAACGAACTCTGTAAATTAGGTAATAAGCCCGGCACTTGATACATGTAGGCAAGTTTACATGCATATGTACTAATCAACAAAAATCCATGAATTAATTATTTGCACAATTAATGTTAATTGCTTACACATTTTTAAGGTGTAATTCTGTAGATTAAAGCAATGTTATCACTTTAAATCTGATCATAATTGTTTGAACGACTAATTTTTGGATAAACACAATTAAACACAACATTAGAATAACGGAACTTCTAAGCAAACTGTAGAAATTTTGCAACGCGTACCCTTCATCACAGCTTGCTTTCACGGCATTCACACTGCCCAGCATACACCAGGTTACGTCATTTTTTCAAATATACCGGCATCAACGTTCGTTTGGCGGAAAATAAGAAATAATTAAATTTTTTTATACTTTTAAGCAAAGCATTCTTTGTGCATATTTTGTATTGTGATTTCTATATTTTTAATTGCTAATTAAAGTGCAATAAATGTTATTCGAGGGTTGGTTCTTTCTTTGACTGTTTTTAGCTGCATTTGAGCCTTTTTTCTACCTGATTGTAAAGCCCCACTCCTGAATATACTTGTGAGTTCTTTTTCTGCTTAGTTCGAGGTTTTGGAATTTGTAACTGCCCACTTGATGCATTTGTTGTATTGTGCACGGATGCATTTTGTCTGAACTGTAGTGTAATTCTGTCAGGCACAGAATGGTAGCAGCCTGATCTTCAAGAAAACGGTTTGTTTGGGCTTTACGGTGACAAACAAAGTCGTCATTTTTTGCTTAGCATAACAGTTTATTTGTTTAGCATAATGTTTAACATAACAGTTTGTATACCATCTTCACGTCACATGCCCCTTAGTCATTTACTTCACATCTGACACTGAGCGCCATTACCCAAAATTATACATTTTGTCTGAAACAAGATGTATAAATTCCTTTAATAAACTAACTCATTTCTATCAAAAGATCGATTGCGATTACGTGAAATTAATGAGAGACTTACAGTAAATAAAATAAATGACTAAATAAAATTTACATACATCGTTGGCATTAAATCGTGAGTTCACAGAAACACGTCATCACTTGAACACCTTGAAACTTAAATGACCGGAAATTCACTAGGATGCAAATATTGAAGCCAGATGTCGCCACTTGTAACTGTAAAACGCTGTATTAAATTTAACAAACAAAAATCCTTGACACGGTTAATGACGATGTTGTTATGTCTAGATATGAAATTGTGAATGTTTTTCTGATTTTAAAAGAATACAAGAATTAGCGTGAAATTCTTGCTGGAAAGGAAAAGCAACATGCTTGGAAAATCACCTGTGTGGTTATCAGCAGTTGGAAAATCTTTGTGTGCAAACATTTTTCTTTGATATTCTTCTTGCTTATTGAAGTCTTAATTTTTCTCTTTCCTATATACTATAGGTTCCTGTAACTGACGACAGCTTTTTTGTTTTTTTGCAGAAATTTTATTTAATTTAACGATATCCTGGAAGGGTTAAGAGCACAAGATGGAGTTGGATAATGCGGTCATCTACTATAAATGTACAGCATGTTCAGAAATATTTATGGAAGAGGACTGTTTCTTTGCGCACAGCCGGGCGTGGCACTGTAAGGTGCTCATCAGTGTGGGCCAAGATGCAGACGTGGATCTACTGGAATCCACTTTTTCACAGATAGCCAGCACATTTAACTCTAACTCGTATACCGACAGCACAAGTATTATACCCCAAAGTAGCGCCAATGTTTTCCCAGAGCCCACAAATCCTGCCAACGGAGAAGATCCCATGGCAGAAGGGGATGTCAACCACGGTGAGGGCGGCGGCATCGAACCCAAGCGTGAATTGCCCGGAACGGTAATGAGTTGTAGCTTTGCCGATGCCAGAGTGAAAGATGAGTCGAAACCACTTTTTCCTGACGAAACCGATGCGAACCTCGCTCCCTCGGCAAATGTAACGTTCGACCATTCACATCTCAATATTCCTGTTAGAGGAATGTTCCCGCTTTCTTCTACTTTACCAACTATGACTGGTATCAGGAGAACCACGTTTGGCATTAGGGCATCGGCAAAGAACTACAAGACGAACACGTCACTCAATCGACGGAAGAGCACGCCCGTCTATTTATCGTCAGCGTCCACATCTAGCGTTAACGAGTCGAGCGCTAACGAGCCGACGCAACGAGTGACAATCAGCGGGTTTCCTTGCCGCTGGTGTAGTCTGATGTGTTCTCGTCGTTCTGATTTGAGAGTTCACGAGAGGGTACATACAGGAGAACGTCCTTATAAATGCCAGATATGCGAGAAGAGCTTTAAGCGTTCGTCGCATCTCAAAACTCATAAGCAGACACACAGATAACTGTTCCTGTGTGCTGCCAGCTGCCAATGCTTGTAGCAGGCAGTTTAAGACAATGCTCATTCAACATATAACTGCTTCCTGTCATAACATTGGTGAATGTGGGTTGTATTTATTTTCGGAACGTATTCTTTCGCATGCATATCGCACAGACTACGTTCGAACGTGTATTTTAGGATATACTTGTTTAGTTTTGTGTTCTGGTACAGAACGAGGCTCTTGAAGCTTTTTAACTCAGCGTTTTAGGATCTCACTTTTTAGCAGACTGGATACGAGCGTATTTGCGGTGAACATGTTGTTACTGATTAAACCAGGGGTGTGCAAATTGCGGCCCGCGAGCCACTGCCGAGAGAATTTGTGCGGCCCGCGAAGAGATCTGTCAACCTAATGAAAGTGCGACCCGGGCGATTAATTGAGTGTATCCAGCTGAAGTCCTTACCACGATTCCAAAGATAGTGCGGGTAGTTTTTTCTACTAGATCGGATGCCATTAACCCTTACAAGACGGTTTTAGCTTAATAACACTGTACTACACAGACTGTGTGATATACATTACTAATATGCATTGTAATGAAATTACCACTATCTGTCCTGAAAGTCGAAATATATGGTTTGTAATATAAATTTTAATAACTTATCAAGCTGCCTGTGGCCCGCAGGAATTGCGGGAAAGTTTAATGTGGCCTGGCTAGTCAGACAATTTGCACACCCCTGGATTAAACCTTCGCATGCATTACAAGTATTCAGCAGGAGGGAATCACTAACGAAATTTTTGCTTTTGCAAATATTTTATGTGACAAATTTCTGAATCTCATATTGTGAAGTATGAGCATTTTTTATAATTTTTAAACGCATGTATATACTTTTTTGTTTTTAACGTATTTCAGGGTTGTGACCGGCAGTACCTTGCTAGATCTTTTCTACACGAATGTGCAGATCAAGTGTGTACCTCTTGTTAGCTACAAAAGCACATTATTTATAACGAGCTTGTAAAATCATATTCATATGTTGCAATATTGAAGTTTTTGCATGGCTGGAACATGAATGTAGATTTCTGCGACATTGATAAAAGAAACTAAGAGAACGCGAATCTCTTTTTGAAGAAAACTAGGCGAGGGCAAATCTCTTCTTTTGTAGAATTTTAACTGGTTTTAATCATATAGATTTTGCATTGTAAATATATTTAAAAGAAAAGCTGTCTGATTTGGAAAATAGGGAGCAGCAGTTTAGAAGAGAATGGAACAGCTGTTCCACCTTACAAGAAAAGATTTGATAGATGACAGGTTATTTTATGTTGAGATTAGGATGAACTGCTTTTCTATAGATGCTGCTCTTACCATTTGCCAAACATTCTTCTTAGTTACTTGTGTTAATGGTACGATGAAGATGTTGTAATAATGCGTAGAGAATTGTCTAATACAGTAGCTACATAAATGAACACTACTTTGCGATTGAAATTTTGTGAAGCAATTTTTGATTTTAAAGATTTCATTCCTATTTGATGTAATCTGATTTTTATGTTATAATAATTATCATATCAGTTAAATCTAGTTTCATCTAATTATCAAAGACACGTTTGGATCTGCACGTCAACAAAAAAAGTATTGGGACTCTCACGATGTGTGATAAATTTTTGCTGTACTCCTTTGAACATGGTGTAGAACACAGAGAATGGGAGATCTTTATTTAAAAATGCAATTATGGCCAATTGATAAGAAAAATGGTTGTTGATATGCATATATCGAATATTTTTCTGTCCCACAGACAGGCTCTGTTCTTTTTGCTGTGTCCCCGAACACCAATACTGCATACACGCAACTAGCAATAATAACAATAATTTATTCTTTAATGAAAGGACAAATCACTTAGCATGTTGGGTTTATTTACTGTTATTATTTAAACTGAGAATAATGCAAGAAAGAAGTTTGCAAAAAAAATTTCATGTCTTGAAGCATAAAGTTTATTTATACTATCACTGCATAGAAATTTTCAAGCGTGGCAGCAACTAATATTCGCACAAAACTAGCTATCTAATTTTTTTATAAAAGGTAATACTTTTGACGGAAATTGACCTTGCCTTGCTTTTCTACACCGACTTCAGTGGTGGAAGAGTAAGTGTTCAAAATGGGAGCACCTAACCGTGAGTTGGTCAGGGCTTTAGAGTAATTTTACTAATTATACGAAATACTTATCACAGTTTTAACTAAGTCTTTCTAACACTTCTCACAAACATTGAAATAAGCCTAATATAGCTGAATGATGGCCTTTCCTTTAAGGAAATATAGCCCCCAAGCGACTGCCAGTGTTGAGCAAGTGCGATGGGACTTGAAATTAGATCATTATAAGAATAATGCTCTGAAATAACTGAATGGGTAGATGGAAGTGTCCACATAGGGAAAGCAGACGATAACCAGAATTACAGATAATATCTCCAGAAAAAGTTTTAGTGGCAGTCGCCCATTCGTTTTTTATAATCGGACATATTGCACACATATCACGACCTGCCTAACTTTCATGCCTAAGTGCATCTTGCAGCTTGTGACATTGCGGTCATTCGTCAATTAAAGATCTCAGCTACTACTGGTTTATAATAACTATTGTGATTGTCTCCTCTTAAATTTGTCATGTGCAATTACCGTTACCGTCGAATGATAGAGGTTAAGCTTACATAGCTTATAAACCTCTCCATTCTTCCTTGTTTTCTTTCACTATTTAAGAATATGTTAATGAGTGGCGACGCTGCGATCACGAAGCGACATTACATAGGGTTTCTTAGGTTATTTCAATTCCAGAATTGAAGAAAACTGCATATATAACAACAATTGTTATTATAATCGTTTATTTTTTTCCAAACAGCGTTTCTAAGCCGCACCTTCCTGAGCTGAGGTAGACAGAGTGGTAAGGGTAGGTCTGAGTCAGACAAATAATGCGAAATTACATACCCGATCGGTTTGCTCGCTATGAAGGTACACCGTATTGTCGAAGTGAAAATTTCCAAAATCTGGAAAGATCGTCAAAGAAGTGTAACTTGGGAATGAGAAATTCAATTTGTTGTCCATAAATTTTAAAAGTGATTTATAATTTTTTGATTGTTTGCAAAGTGCAAAGGTTCGATCGAAAGAACAAAATCTCATTGTGCTATAAATTGTTTGTTATCTGCAAAGACAGAGCCTAACTTGGCTAAGGTATGTCTGATGTTACTCTTAATTATTGTCTGACCGGACGATTAGCTTTTCAAAATAATGTAGGCGTCTAGAAGTAGAAGGGCATAATAGGATACCACTATGTATTGGGCAGCAATGTATGACTTAGCATTGAGACCCTCTTGGATTGGAAGGTTAATCTTTATTACTAATTATTATAATATTAATAAGTTTGCTGCTTTGGTTAGTAGTAGTATTATACCTTGTGTATAACCAGTTGACTTCCGTTGTGTAAAGATCGTACCAGATAAAGGCAGACTTGGGATCAGAATAGATTCTTTAACAGAGTGATTTTCTGACTGCTTGAGAGAGTTCGAGAAAAAACATATTTACTGTTTCCATTATTTCAGTACACGATGAAGAAAATGTGCCTTTGTAGTAAGTTCTCACATAAGGTTTGAACCGTTTTTTAAAATGACCAGTAGACAGTCGAGGTGCATCTTTGAATATATTTATTACATCTAATGCAATTTTTTCCATTTAAGTACTTGTAACTCGTACACGTCTCTGGACGCAACTCAGTTGCATAACATAACCACAGGCACCTGTCTTGAACTTTCTGGAGCTGCGATGCTTGGTAGGGCTGAGCATTCTCTACCAGAAAACGAATTCGAATCGAAAAATTAGTCTTACAAAGATCATGCATATCACTAGATTTTGTTCTGCAATAAAACGACTAGTAATTTGTTTAAAATTGTGCACAGAAATCACTGCTAAATTACGCTAATTGCATGATGTTTCAATCATTTTAGTGATCAGGAACATATGTGATTGAAGTGCTGAATTATTCGAATCGAATTCGAACGTTCGTTGCTCACCCCTAATGCTTGGACGTTAGATTGTAATGATAAACTCACCTGGGTGGTGAGCAGTACAAAGTTCATGCAGCTCCAATTTAAGTTTACTGGTATTGGTTGTCACCATAAATGGTGATCATTCGATGCTGGAATATATTTCAATAATGTGTGCACAAAAGCTTTGGGGGAGAGTTAACACCTGTTTAGGATCATGATAGACAAAAATGCCTTTTAATAAGTCCTTTAGTCTGATACAACTTCATCTGATATGCGTTACAGTTCCTTTGATATACTTAGGGATGTACCGAATATTCGGATCGCCAAATTTTTTCCCTGTATATCAGTATAAAAATCTGGTCAGGTAAACTTTGGTTGGAATCACTAAAAGGTAAGTTAATAATTGTCGTATTCGGTGAAAACCATATTAAACAAACCGAATATTTCCCCATGGTGCTTGTAAAAAGTTACCCGAAAAAGGTGTTAGTAAACAGTGAACATGACATAAAGTCCGACATCTTTCTTTCTCTCTGCGTGACAGAAAATGTGATGCACCGTCAGTACACAAGTTTTGTCAGTGCACAATAGCGTTAGTATTTAGTAGTAGTATTAGCATTAGTATTTGCAAAAGCATTAAATAGCTTTAAACTAGCATGTTTGTAGATGTTTTTTTTTGAAATTTGAATCTTAATTAGCGTTATGTATCTGGAAACACAAAATGCTGTTAAGCAAGGGAAAGCTTATGGCTTAAATTGGAATGCTGTTAAAAAGTTCTCTGCGGAGCCTTCTAAGCTTGTATTTATATAGAAACTTACAAATAGCTAAGATTGCTAACTTTACCAAACAAAAGAGGGCAGAAAATGATAAAGTGATCAACAATATTTTTTCTGTAACAGTATTTATTTTCAATTACACAAATTATAATGATCTTTGCTGTACATACAAGTGAAAGTCGTGTGTAATAAGTGAAACCAATAAAGTTATATGACAATAGGTTTGCTGTCCAGCAGTAGCCTCACGCCAAGTCAACATTTGGTAATAGTTTACAAGTAAATCTATTCAAAGATCATGCCGTACTTCTGGGACTTATAACCTTTTGTTATTTCTGCCTTAAATTGTGTCAGTAATCATTATAAGATATATTATTAAGCACACTACAAACAGTTTCGTGCAATGGTATGTAATGTGGAACAACACATTGAAACTCCAATCATCCGGATTGTACTGTACTTTCAATCAACATTTTTTATGCGTACCTACTTGACATTCCACTGCCTGTTTTTAGTCTGATTAGTCTGGTGCTTCCATTCCTGAATCTGGTGCTAGGCCAAGGTTTACCCCAAGGTAAGGTTCTTGAATAAACTCTTGAAACTCTTGAAGGTTATTTCCATCCCTGAATCTATAAGCCTACTTTAGACTTAGAAACTGTCGAAGATTTAAATTGTCACTTCCCCGAAGCAGTATTGAGTGAGCATCGCAATAGGTATCTTATTTCTTCAGACTGTTGCATTGAGGACTGCCACGTATATAGCCACTTCACATACATACACATATGTACATAGTAAACTACATACACAGTAGTGTACATAGCGAATTTCTGTCACATTCATATTTAATTTCACAACTGACAAATAGCCATAGTGCATTGTATTTGTGGTGTACCGGTTTTAGTGGCAAGTTTCGTTAGCCGAAATTTTTGCATTTGTATAAATAAAGTGTATTTTTCGCGTTTAATCGAACAAGACTCTCTGGCTGCCTTCCTAAGTCTACTCAGCCTCTGCCTTGTCCCAGTCTTACTTAGCCTTAGTTAGGTCATGTACTGGTGAAAGGCAGCTCTGTAATGTGCCAGCCACTTATCCTCCTTGTGTGCTGTTCGCATTTAATCAAACAAGACTCTCTGACTGCCTTCCTAAGTCTACTCAGCCTCTGCCTTGTCCCAGTCTTACTTAGCCTTAGTTATGTCATGTACTGGTGAAAGGCAGCTGTGTAATGTGCCAGCCACTTATCCTCCTTGTGTGCTGAAGCTTGCACAATAGGGAAAATAAGTGAGTTGACTAGAAAAAGTGCAAACTAATAAAATCCAGCTCTCTGACTTACTACAAATGTATGATTTGTTTAGAATGTTTAATGACTGAAGAAGTCTTATTTAATCGCACAAAAACTTGGCTTTGCAAAGTACTAATCGGTGTAGGTTGTGACTCGGAATATCAGTTTACATAGATGCAGTGGGTGTTATGAACATTGAAGTGTTGTGGAGATCACTGACGTCAAGTAGAATTGCACGGGGAACATCGTAGAATGTTCCGTCGGAATGAACGCCTTACCGTCTGGATTGTTCTCGAACATTTCTTCGAGAAGTTTTTCCAGCGCGCTGTATAAGGCGAAGCAGGCTGCCGACACTGGATCGCAGATCACGAATCGTACATAGCACACAGATCTAACACGAACTTATAATTACGCTTTTATAATGATATAAACGTTTTCCAGATTTTACGTTTATTGTAATCATTTCAAAGTTCCTTCATACGTGTGTTGTAACAATTCTCGGTCAATAAAGTAATAACATTTAACGGCGTGTTTTCTGGTTTTCTCTACGAGCCTTCCGAGAGTAACAAAACACAACATGAAGTTGATTCGGACTGTGAATTGTTTTCTGAACATTTGAGAGATTTGAAGGCTGCCATTGATAGCAACAAAATAGGTAACCGTCTTGAATTTGATGAGATGGGCGATTAAATGTACATGCTCCGGTGACGTCAAAGTAACGCGTCAGATATTGCCCAACAACGCACGCGACATGGTAGGTCAGGTGCGGACCCAAAAACTTTTCTCGAGTAGGCACAGATGCCATACATCAGAGCATGGGTACTTTAGATATGTCCCAAGAAGATCCATCATTCGGTAATAGAATGCTGTACTCATGTTTTACAAAACAGGTTTATTTTATGGAGTAGTGGCAGTCAAGACTGCATTGCAAAGGAATACGAACATAAACGATCCTGTAGTTCATTTACTCTTACAAAAAGGAAAGGTTTGGGAAGCATTGTCAAGAGTGGAAACCTTCGGCAATAATCTGGAAAATGCGTTTCCAACATGCGAGCAAGTTTACTTGTCAGATTTGCAAATAAGAAATGTCAGAATGCACTTAATCTCCTTCATCAATCATATGTGAGATCATACGAATGCAGAACTTGTGTGGAAAGCATTTCTAGCGCATCGTTCACATGAAGTGTCATTTAAGTTTGCATGTTGAACACAAACAGTGAGCTTATAGTGATCGGCTGATTAGAGATAAGTGACACAGGAGCTTGTGCTAAATGAACACAGGGAAATTTTGTGGAGTAACTTTTTATTGCATCAAAAAAAGTGACAACTAGGTGCACTCTTTTGTTTTAAGAGTATTTCATCAATTTTCATGGGGTCTAGTATGATATTGTTTCCGGAGCATGCAGCTGAGCACTGAAGCTATATAAACTGTTAGTATGTACATGTCAGAGGATACACAGATATAGCCTCCTTAATATAATGAACAAAGTATTTAAACTGAAATATCTGCTAGAACAGGGGTGTGCAAATTATCTGACTAGCCAGGCCACATTAAACTTTCCCACAACTCCTGCGGGCCACAGACAGTTTGATCAAGGAGCCAAGTACAGAAAGGCCTAATAACGATTTTTATTTTGCATCCGACCTGCGTACATCATTACTACAACACTCAAGAAACTATTTTAGAAGTTATTTAAATTTATATTACAAACCATTCAGGACAGATAGTGGTAATTTCATTACAATGCATATTAGCAATGTGTATCACACAGTTTGTGTAGTACAGTGATATTAAGCTACAACCGTCTTGTAAGGGTTAATGACATCCGATCTAGTAGAAAAAACTAACCGCACTGTCTTTGGGATCGTGGCACAGACTTCAGCTTGATACACTCAATTAATCGCCCGGGCCGCACTTTCATTAGGTTGACAAATCTCCTCACGGGCCGCAATTTGCACACCCCTGTACTAAACCAAATGTTGCTATCGATATTGTAAAATATAAGCTTATGCAGTTTAATTTGCTCTTGACTGTTGAGTATGACAATAAATCTTTCATTAATTGGATTTTTAACTTTGTCGGTAACATAAAACGAAAGTTGAAAAACCTGTTAGCTACTTTTTTATTATTACACTCTTCAGAAAACTGTTTTAACTGGCACATGTTACGAAGTCTTTATTCCTGATTTGTATTGTAGTATGGTGCCATGGGTATCCTTCAAGCCGTTTGTTTTTCGTTTTTTAAGAATAGTCAAGGAAGCTTTTGATAGTACATGTAATGTAAATATTTTTGTGCTTGGTCGAAAATGAATGGTGGTACTGAATACAGTCTAACCTCGTTGTCTCGCCCCTCGTTATGCCGCCAAACTCGTCTCTCGCCATAGAAAGTACCAGGACGGATTTCCTGCTTTGATATTTACCTCGTTAAGTCGCCACCCTCGCTTCTCGCCCTCGCCACGTCATGCTAGGATGAGTGCTCATGTAAACTATATTCGTTATGTCGCCAAACAGACAAACTCAGAGGTGAATCGATCAATACATATACCGCGTGTCGATCAATATAACCACGGTATGTAGACAATGCTGCTGTACTCGATAGACAGACATAATTAATCTAGTGTGTGTCTCTCCAGGATTGGATTAGGAGTGCTGTGGTTGGTTAATGCGCAGAGAAACTTATGTATATACATATAGACTAACTTCATTATATTCCCGTTATCTCGCCATACTCGCCTCTCGCCAAAAATTTGCCCTAGATGGACAGTAACGAGACTAGACTGTAGTTTGTTTTTAAATCATTGCTCTCAGTCCCTATAAACTATCTCAATTCTAAGCGATCAAACCTCAGGTACCTTTTATTAGACAGGAAGGTAGTGATTTATGAAGTTTACAATCTGAGAAATTTAAATTGCTAGTGCAAAGTTGTAATATAGGCCTAGAATAATAAAGCGTATATCATTACAAAGCTTTGAGTTATTGTTCATTTGCTTTTTGCTGGCACTGTTAGCTGAGGATGCACGTAAGGTAACGTACGTTTACAAAGAAATTAAGAAATTAACAATCACCGTCTGCAACTGGAAAAGTAACATGTAGTTTGAAATAAAAGACGAATACATTTAATCTAGCTAAGTAATGTGTGCAAGAAATTAAGAAAGTAAATGTAGTGAAAAAATGTTCGTATGTACAGTATTAAAAAAAGTTTCTTAAAATGGCATTACTAGAAAAGATGGTCTGTTTCTTATTTTATTAGTATTTGTGTTGAAATTTCAAATTCTGTTAAGGGTGTTATTGTGAGATTGGAAGAATCACAAGCTAAGTTTGCCTAGTAAATGAAGTGCTGTGAATTTTAGGTGTTCTTGTCGATGAGAAGATAATGGAAGCCGAGTCATTGATCTACTACAAGTGTACAGCCTGTTCAGAGTGTTTCATGACTGAGGAAGTGTTCTTTGCTCACACAAGAACCTGGCATTGTAAGATTTTAATCTGCGAAGGCCACGATTCATCATCTAATGACACAAGCAATCTGATCGTGAAAACCGAGCCTACTTTGGGATTTAAGTTCCACGCCGAGTATTCAGCAGATTCGGAGGCAGCAACCAGTGAGACATACGAAGAGCAATCATTAATGGATTATAATGCCATAGTCGAAGCTATACCTTTTGGTGATCGTAATAGTGATGTGAAAACAACAGATGTTGGTCAGGATGTACTTGCAGTTATTCCAGGATCAGAAAACACGTCACAACTGTGTAGCGAGTCGGCTCTCCCTGATAACTATCCTGTTAATCATCAAGCAGTGTCCGTGCACTCTACATATCAGAGATCAAGCATTTTTACTTCTATTCGAAATAAGATCAGCAGAACTAAATCAAACAACGGCAGAAGCGGCTCCTTTTCGAAACCGAAAAAAATGGCGGCAGGTTTCTCTGACAGTGATCCACACTCGCAGCGCGTAGTTGGCTTTGCTTGCAAATTTTGTAAGAGAGTTTGCCAAAATGTGTTTGTGTTAAAACGCCACGAACTAATCCATACGGGAGAACGTCCCTATGAATGCAATATGTGCAATAAACGCTTTCAACGTAAAGATCACTTACAAGTACATCTTGCAAGACATCTTAGATATTGACTCAAGTATGGCAATAATTTAAGAAAACTTCTCATGTATACCTGCAGCCTAACATCGGTGATATTTATCTCAAACTGTTCGTGTTGATCTGTTTCGTTTTTCGTTTAATAATGTTTGCGATTTTGGTATGCCAAAGTAAGGTCTAGCTGTGTTTCCGATTATAGATTTATGGCAGACTTTTTTTTTAATTTAAATTTTGGGAGCGTATTGATTTGCCTGTGAATTTTTGTACTTGGTTTTTGTCCAACTTCTTGAATAAAGTGCACAATTTTGCATTTGAGAAACTGTAGGTACAAAATTCGATTTAGGTGTACACAAACTGTTGTACGTAGCTATGCAGTTATCGTTGCAGTTTACTCTGTTCATTAAAATTTTTACAACAAGCCTATTGTAACAACTGGTGCAATAATTTCGATTAGAGATATTGAATTGTAGATCTGTACAATGAATTTGTCTCTTCGAAATCTTGACTTTAAGATAAATAAAAGAACTACAGTAATATATATATATATATATATGTATGTTCAGTTGTATGCTTGTATCTACTCATGCATGACCAGCTGAAAGATTTTCTAAGAAAATGCTAATTCATGATCTTGATATTGTACCTTACGAAGATCTCAACTGTTCACTACTGGGATTTTTTATCTCACCTTTTCAGCTGTATGTACGGTAACATTTTTCCGACTGTCTGCCCGGTTACATAGACAGTAGCGTCGAATTTCAACTATTATTTATTCATTTTCGCACAGTCAGGCAGGCCTGTTAAGTGCCAGAGTTGTTTACTAAGTAATTATGCTGTAAATTTTAGGTTGAGAACTGAATTTTGAAGATCGCGGTGATTTAAGAGCAATGGAATCCGAATCGCTTATTTACTTCAAATGTACGGCCTGCTCTGAATGCTTCATGACTGAGGAAGTGTTCTTTGCTCACACAAGAACCTGGCATTGCAAGATCTTAATCTGCGAAGGCCACGATTCATCATCTAATGACACAAGCAATCTCATCGTCAAAACCGAGCCTACTTTGGGATTTAACTTCCACGCCGAGTATTCTGCAGATTCGGAGGCAGCAACTAGTGAGACATACGAAGAGCATTCATTAATGGATTATAGTGCTGCTGTTGAAGCTATACCTTTTGCTGATCATAATAGTGATGTGAAAACAACAGATGTTAGTCAAGACGTGCTCAGAGTTATTCCAGGATCAGAAAACACATCACAACTGCGTAGCGAGTCGACTGTCCCTGATAACTATTCAGTTAACCATCAAGCAGTGTCTGTGCACTCTACACATCACAGATCAAGCATTTTTACTTCTATTAGAAAAAAGATCAGCAGAACTAGGCCTAAACCAAAGTACAGCAGAACTGGCTCCTTTTCAAAACCGAAAAATTTAACTACTGGTTTCTTGGATAGTGATCCACACTCACAACGTGTAGTTGGTTTTGCTTGCAAATTTTGTAAGAAAGTTTGCCAAACTGTGACACTCCTGAAACGCCATGAACTTATTCATACTGGAGAACGCCCTTATGAATGCAACATGTGCAATAAACGTTTTCAACGCAAGGACCACTTACAAGTGCATCTTGTAAGACATCTTAGACATTGACTCGAATGTGGCAACAATTTAATAAAAATCACTTTATGTATGATACAGTTTAATATCAATGATATTTAACCCAAAATATTCTTGTTACTGTTTCAGTTGCTGATGATGGCATTCTTGTCATTTTTGTTACATACGCCGAATTAGGTTTTAGTTGTACAGCAGACATGTTTTTTTAATTTAAGTTTTCTGTACCGGTATTACGATTTTCTTTTAAACTTTCAAACGACTTCTTGAATAAAGCGTATAGTACAATTTGCTTCTAAAAAATTGTACACAATAATTCTGTTTGATTGTATGCGATGTTCTGTATACGGCTACTTAAAAGATATTTTGTTATTTTTGGTATTAAGTGTTTTACCTGATAATTTTTGTGACAAGAACATTGTGTTAAGTAAGAAATGCAAGTTTTTTTATGAAATTGTCTATATGTAATGTGTGTACCCTAAATGTGTTGATCTGTGCATGTGAGGCCTCACAATTTAGGATGACTAGCTAAAAAGATTTTGTATGAAAAATGCTAATTAGTGATTTTAATTCTATCTGATGAAGATCACATCTTTCAGCTGTAGGTAGAGTAGCATTTTAATCTGCCTGCACCCTGTGTAACTTCTCTATTAGGCTTAAAATTTGATTCATTATTTCTCTTTTTAGGCGTGTCTATAACGCCTACATTTTTTAGTAAAATTTTATGCTATAAATTTTAGGTTGAGAACCAAACTTTGAGGAACCTACTCATCTCAGAACAATGGAAGCTGAGTCACTTATTTACTACAAATGTACAGCTTGTTGTGAATGCTTCATGGCTGAGGAGGTGTTCTTTGCTCACACCAGGACCTGGCACTGTAAGATACTTGTGAGTGAAGGTCACGGCTCGGAAGATGAAGCCCCTGATCCTAGTAGCTGCATTGTGAAAACTGAACCTACTTCTGAACTTGATTTTTACGTTAGGCCTGTAAATCTTACGGGATCAGATGGACCAAATGACCAGTATAAAGAACAGTCAATAATCCCATTTGACACAGTTGTGGAAACAAGGTCGTACGACGGTAGTGATGATATAAAAATACTAGATGATGTTTGTCATGATGTGCCACATCCTACACATGGATTTATGGACCTAGAAAGGGCAGACAGAAAGTTGGTTATACATGCAAGGCAAGGATTTTCCTGGATAGATAATTTGCAGGTGGACAACAGAAGGTTTTGCAGTGAAACTATTGCAGAGAATAGGGTCAGGAACAATGCAGACAGTGAAATAATCATTAGAAGTAAGAGTTGTTCAGTGACTAATCAAGGAGTTTTGATACCCACACCAAGGAAAACAGCCGTAAAAAGTAACACTACATGTAGCAAGTCAAGGAGCAGCAAATGTGGCTCTTTTCCAAAACTGAAGAGCAATCTTATTGGAAGTGCTAGTAGTGATCCGCAACTACAGCGTGTAACTGGTTTTGCTTGCAAATTTTGTCAAAAGGTTTGCCCAAATGTGTCTAAGCTGCAGCGTCATGAAAGAATTCATACAGGAGAAAGGCCTTGGGAATGCAGCATTTGTAGCAAACGTTTCCAGCGATCAGACCACCTAAAACAACACTTAACATGCCACAGCACACAACCTGTTGTATGATATGGCAGACACGCATGTTTGACTCACTTTTAATGTTTTAAAACTGACTGGAATGGCAAAGTGTTTGAACTAGATGGTAGCTACCTGCAGCATGTATGCGCAACTTTCCTTACACTTGTCTAAGTCTATAAATCATGTGTACTACTGATAGTGTTTAAGTTTCTTTTATGCCTTATATCAGGGGTGTGCAAAGTGCGGCGCGCAGCCGAGAGATCTTCTGCGGCCCGCGAAGACGTTTGTCAACGTAATGAAAATACGGCACACGCAATCCAGCTGAAGTCTGCGCCAATATCGCAAAGATAGTGCGGGTAGTTTTTTCCTCTAGATCGGATGGCATTAACCCTTACAAGACCGTTGTCACTTAATGTCACTGTCGGACATGACAAAATATATGGTTTTTAATATAAATTTTGATAACTTCTAAAATAGTTTCTTCAGTGTAGTAGTGCAGTAGTGATGATGTGCGCAAATCGGATGCAAAAAAAACTGGTTATTAGGTCCTACTGTACTTGGCTCCTTGACCAAACTGCCTGTGGCCCGCAGGAATTGCGGGGATGCTTTATGTGGCCCGGCTAGTCAGATAATTTGCACACCCCTGCCTTATATTATTATATTGTCACTGTTTTTAAGCACTGGGTATAGCAGTCTGCTGTCTTCTTGGTTAACACATGTATTTTGTTATTTGAAACCTCAAATAATTTAATACGCCAAGTGCAGTTTACTGATTTTAAGCTAGTATAGAAAATTTTGTATTTACGTAAATTATCTGTAAATCGTGATAACTGATACTTTTTCTGGTGCAGAAATATTGCAATTATTAACTCAAAGTATGGAATTTGTTCAGTTTTGTTTTATATCTAGTACATATGTATAGCGGTTTTAGTATCGTTACATTTTTTAGCATCTTTTCGGTGTTTGTTAGACATTAGTACACGTTATTAATTAACATTCCAGTAAAGAATGTTGTAATACTGGTTACAAAACATTTAATTTACTTTTTGCTTGTATTGTAAACTAAGGCATTTTTGTGACAAATATATTTTTATGTAGATATGCCTCTTTACCTGAGACATATGTTGTTTGTTGTAAAACATTACAAAGTATGTAAAAATAAATAAAAAAGCATTTGCGATGGGAAGTGTTGTCAGCAAATCTATGGCTCTGGCACTATTGGGGAGCGGGGAACATTCTTTTAGCATAACATCAGCAGCATCTGTTGTGGAGATCGCTGACGTGGAGTAGAATTGCATAGAACATCGCAGAATGTTCCGTCGGAATGATCGCCTTAGCGTCTGGATTGTTCTCGAACATTTGTTGGAGAAGTTTCTGCAATGCGCTATATAAGGCGAAGCAGGCTGCCGACACGGGATCGCACATCGCACGCAGATCTAACACGGACTTATACTTACTCTTTTATAATTATTTAAACATTTTCCAGATTTTCACGTTTAGTATAATCTTTTATAATTATTTAAACATTTTCCAGATTTTCACGTTTAGTATAATCATTTCAAAGTTCCTTCATACTTGTGTTGTAAGAATTCTCGCTCAATAAAGTAATAACATTTAACGGCGTGTTGTCTAGTTTTCTCTACGAGCCTTCCGAGAGAAACAAAACACAAAAGCATCGAAATTTATAGCACCTCATTACCAGTAAACTTAGCACTCATGACTTATTATTTTAATTTTTAATTGTGAATTTAGTTCATGAACTTGATGACTTGATATCAAAGTGCAGTTAAACTTGCTGATACCACCAACTTTGACACTACTGCAAAAAAGTTGGCATTAAGTGAGTTTGGCATTATAAAGAAGAGAATTGACACAATTGCATGTCTATGCAAATATAGACATTTTGTTTTGCCAAAAATATGGGCGTTTAGTAAGGTTGGCGTTATAAAGAGGTGCTTTATATCGAGGTTATGTGTTTTGCAATGTGAAATTAAAACTGTTGCCTGTTGTGTAAAATTGCCTGAAATTAACGTGTGAAACACAACGTAGTTAGACGTAAATGGACTATATATGACATAAGGGTTGTTTATTAGAGGCGTTAGACTGTGAGCCGTTTTGCCTCATGGTTTCTGTCAATTTGGCATGTTTTCTAAAATTATGAATTCATTTCATGGTTTTGGTATAATCAGTTGAGATGACGTATTCAGTAGAACTTACACGGTACCAATTCATTGGAAAACTGAGCGGTGTTAGACCAGGTATCAGCAGGACATGTTAGGTACCGTCATAGCCATGTTTTAAGAGTTTGCACTTATTTTTGCAGATTTTGGTTCTTGCTCGTATATGAATATAAATATATATGTATATGAATTATATGAGTATATGAATTCTAGTATTCGCGTGATAGGCATTCTGTTGCGATGTACAGTGTATAGTGCACTACACATTTACAAGTACATTTGCATAATCCTTTTTGTATCTAGATGTAGCCTTTTCTTCATTACTGTTATTTGGATGAATAATGAATGATATAAAGTTTAGAATTCTCTAAATAAACGCATTTTAGCCACAGCATAGCTACAGCAAATTGACAATGACAATTATAATATCAAAACCCAAAGGAATTCGTTAGCTTGCAAATGTAAGCCAAACAGAAGCTCAAAACTTCATCGTGTGATTTGCTTGTAAACGATATGCTGTAAATTTTAGGTTGAACGACTGTTGAGAGAAGAGTGCAACTAACTGAAAATAATGGAAACATATTCACTGATCTACTACAAGTGTACAGCATGCTCTGAATGTTTTATGGCAGAGGAAACGTTTTTTGCTCACACGAGAACTTGGCATTGCAAGATACTAATTAGTGAAGGTCACGACCCAGTACCAAGTGATAGTGATGTAAGTGGTTTTTACGTCAAAACCGAACCTTCGTTTCAGTTTGATTCGCATGTTGAACCTGAGTGTTCAAAAGATTTGGAAATGGAACCTGTATTTGGAAGAACCGGTAACGAGCAGTTGGAATTTGATGCTCCATTTGATGGAAGTAGCGTTAACGTGAAAAAAGTGGATGTAGTTAAAGATGGACCTGATGTTGCTTCACAGCTAGGCACACCATTTATGACCGTACTTGATGAAGGCCGGGATAGACTGTGCTTAGTAAAGCAGGGCTATTCTGTGACTAAGAAACTTGAAGAAGAGCCTTTTTTTGCAAATCAAAGGCAAAATATGATTGCTGGTGTGAAGCTGAAGACCAACAGAGCTCTATGGAGGAACACTAGAACAAGTACTCTTTCAAAGCAAAAGAATTTAAGTGTTGACCACTCAACCCGTGAACCGCAATTGAAACGCATAACTGGTTTTGCTTGTGCATTCTGTAAAAAGGTATTCACATCAGTATCGCTTCTGACACGCCATGAAAGAATTCATACCGGCGAGCGTCCGTATGAGTGTAGCATATGTCACATGCGTTTTAAACGAACAGATCATGTACAAGGACATATGAGACGCCATTTTAGAGAATAGAAATCTGCCCAACCTACTTAAAAAAGTATATTGTTTTTATTAGAGTTGAATTTTAAAATGCTGAGTTAATGACATTCATTAGTATTGAACTCATCCGCATCATATTGAGTTTGAAAAGGCACTGAAAATTACTATGCAGCACAAATTCTTCCAGTTTAAATCCAACCTCGCAAAATAATTCTGTACAATAAAAACTTTAATGTACAGCCAAACCCTCTTTTCAGAACAATGTCTACATTTGCAGACATTAATGCGCCCGATTGTAATGCCAAACTCAGTTAACACCAAAGTTTTTTGGAGTCGCAAAGTAGGTGGTATAAAGAGGTTGACCTCTTTTCAGAACAATGTCTACATTTGCAGACATTAGTGCGCCTGATTGTAATGCCAAACTCGCTTACACCAAAGTTTTTTGCAGTCCTAAAGTAGGTGGTATAAAGAGGTTGACCTCTTTTCAGGACAAAATGTCTACATTTGCATAGATATTTAGGTATTAACACACCTCATTATAATGCCAAACTTGCCTAATGCCAATTTTTTTTGTAGCCCCAATGTAGGTGGTATAAAGAGGTTTGATTGCTTACGTATTTTTGTGATCTATTTATTTCAATGCACAGCTTCCAAATTCTGTTCAGTGAATAACCCACCTGAAGATTTCTTTGTTTGGCCTTAGATTTGACACAATTTTACTCCATTTTATGTAGGAATCTAGTTTAGGCAGTTTTATATTTAAAAATTTGCTATAACAATGTATTGCTTTCTGAGTTCATACTGTGTAATAATCAGATACAGGCAACTACGTATGAGCATATAGAACAGGTAACTATGCATGAACATATTGAACAGGTAACTATGTATGAACATATTGAACAGGCAACTACGTATGAACATATTGAGCAGGTAACTACGCATGAACATATTGAACAGGTAACTACATATGAACATATTGAACAGGTAACTATGCATGAACATACTGAACAGGTAACTACGTATGAACATATTGAACAGGTAACTATGCATGAACATATTGAACATTGTGACAGATTAAGATAATAAATAAGTTATTTAAATTTTGTTATGGCAATAGGCGATTACTGGTGTTGTGTATGATGTTTATGATTTTCAGTCTGTTGGCAAAACTTTCAATGATTTTAGAAGGCTCTGGCGTAAACTGTAATTGAGGTGCCCAAGACTTGAGAAGTTTCGAAATATTTGTATTTGGTTCAGAAGACACCATGACTTCTCAAGACCGAACTAAGCAGTATCCTTCCATTTTACTGTTCTGCTGTAGTGTTGCTGCTTGATTACGGTGTTGTTTACACAGTTTTTTCACAATGAATGTATATAATTCACCACATATAGTGAGTTTCTAGAAGAAGCGTTGTTATCGTAAATATAAGATAAGTGGGAAGTATATTTCATTTACGTTCAACTTTGTTTCTGATTAATGAGATTATAAGGACGATGTTGTATAGTCCATAAAGTGCTACAAAAATTAATGTTTAACAAAACCTCTTTAATTGTGTACTGTCATAGTGAAAGAATAGTGCAGTCTATGGTGCACTGCACTACTACACATAAGCCTGAGTGGACTGTCATAGTTTACCTCCTGACAGCCTTGAACAAACATAGCTTAATATTCTGAACTGTTCCAATCTGCAATTAAAAGCAAATGAAAGTTATTTATATTATACATATATATAAATTTTTATTTATTTAGAAAAAAACAAATGAATAAATAAATAAAATAAAAAGCAAATGCAATACAACTGCTACAACAAATTACACTGCATTTGTGCAGCAACAGTGTGTACATTTCATATTTACTTATTATATTTGTATTTCCTATTTGTATTTACTTATCATATTTACTTATTTCATATTTGTACTTATTATACAAAGTATAATACAACTGGTATCGTACAAGTTATAATTGAACAGAAATCAGGCCTTCATGCACACTAGGTATGTGTAATAAAAATAAATTTGAAATAATACGATATTTCCAAAAGATACCTGTTTATGGAAAGTTACAATGTGGTCTCACTTCGCACAAATCAGCAGCCAAGAGTTGATAGATTCAATGTAAATGTTTTACTCAGCTTCTAAACTTAAGCAAATTTAAATATAGTTGTATAATACGCAGGAAACTGCTCTCTGACCCATGTTACGAAGAATTTGCTGTACAAGTGTAAATAAAAATTTCAAATTTGAGTTTGTGTTCGAGTGACATGACATGATCTTCGAAACCAAAATCAACCTGGCAATTAAAATGGAGTTGTTTGCTGCAACCTACGATAATGGGCTACTTAAAAAAACAATCCAAGTTTCGCCCCAGTGACCATGTCAAAGTTTATGGGAGTGTTTTTAAGTTTAAAGTGGCATTTATGTAGCATAAGGATGCGGGTGAGGAATAGATAAAATCAGGTCATATTATTTTCGATGCACCCATTTATGCAGCCTGCGTAAGCACTTCTTTCTGAAGCTTTTTCTTATTGATTTTTTTCCGATGGTGGAAAACGCATCTGCTAGATAAACTCCACTTAAAGGGAAACTGCTTTATACTAAGTGTCAAAACAGTCCCGAGTATCTTGCTGCTCGTGTTTAGTTTTGTGATGGCTGAGTTGCCACCCGTGTTGGAAATTCTTCAAGCAGATATCACAGACAAAAGGTCTTTCTCCTGTATGAATTCTCTCATGGCGTTTCACGTGGGCAGGACTTGGACAAACCTTCTTGCACCATCTGCAAGCATAACCACTAACACGTTCAATGTTTCCTCTAACACTTTCACTTTCAGTGTTTCGCATGGCAGTGTTTCCTCTGCCACGTGCAATACTTGTTTTTTGTATAGACTTTCGCTTAAATTTTTCTGATAGAGGTGTGCAATTATTAAATTCTGGTTTTGGAAATATGCAAGTGTTAGTTACAGAGGAAGACGTTTTGTTGCCGTGTGCACCCGGGGTTACCATATGGCACTCTCTGTTTGCTCGTAAAGAGTGTTGAAAACTGTTACTGTCAGAAACCAAATTGCTTGGATGAAATTGCAAAAGCGGCTGAACAATAGGCAGTAAATCTGTTACGCCTTGCAGAAAATTGTTGCTAAATTCCATAATTTCAATGTCACTATTGTCGCTTTCGTTTTTTACAGCCATACGTTGTCTCTCCTCATTGACATGTTGTAAAACAGAGTACGCTTCAGAGTTTTCCTCCGAAAGTTTGGCTTCTGCGGAGCTCGGGTCTGCAGGGCTATCGGTCCCGGGCACTTCGATTTTCACAGTTGTTTGGTTGCTGATCTCCATGACCTGCCCTTCACTGACCAATATCTTACAGTGCCATGTTCTACTGTGAGCAAAAAACATATCTTCGGCGATGAAACATTCGGAACAAGCCGTGCATTTGAAGTAAATGAGAGATTCTGATTCCATTCTTTGTCTGGGTATTAACTTTTTCAAGCTTCAGTTTTGTACAACCCTGAAACCAACGGAGAACAAAACGTGAAACATGTCCTTTCAATCACAACACACAAACCTACTTGATGATTGCCTATAAATGTAAGCCAACAAATTTCACGACTTGGGTAAGTAATAATTGTCACTTTAAACCAGGGGTGTGCAAATTATCTGACTAGCCGGGCCACATTAAACTTTCCCGCAATTCCTGCAGGCCAGAGGCACTTTGATCAAGGAGCCAAGCACAGAAATGCCTAATAACGATTTTTTTGCATCCGACCTGCATACATCATTACTACTACACTCAAGAAACTATTTTAGAAGTTATTAAAATTTATATTACAAACAATATATTTCTACTTTCAGGACAGATAGTGGTAATTTCATTACAATGCATATTAGTAATGTGTATCACACAGTCTGTGTAGTACAGTGACATTAAGCTACAACCGTCTTGTAAGAGTTAATGGCATCCGACAAATCTCTTCGCGGGCCGCACAAATTCTCTCGGAGGGCCACAAGTGGCCCGCGGGCCTCAATTTGCACACCCCCGCTTTAAACTTAGTGGAGACAATTAATAAAGGTGGACGATTGGTAACTCCCTAACTGCACTATCAAACATTAGGACTGAGTCTATGCTGTACAGTATCAGTTATGGAGTTTACACGAAGGTCACACAGGCAGACTCTGTATGCAAGCCCTATTGTTCGCTATTGTGTGAAAACATGTAACACCTAATTAACAACGATCGCGGCTCGTCGACTTGGGAACAGGCTAGTCCAGATGTCAAACAAATTAGCTTCATGCTGAATTAAGCAATTAGGAATATTCATGAGAATAGATTCGCACTAATAATTTTGCTCCACGTTACTCAAAACATTGCAAAACTGCCAAGACACGTTAAATCACCATGAATGCTCGATATAGTCGAGGTGCTCGATATGGGACCACAATTAAGTATGGCACAGCAATTAGGGTTAAAACTGTGTTGTTGTCCATTTCTCAAGTGCAAATTTGGCGCCAAAAGAACAAATATTTATAATAAGCCTCAAACAGGCCATTTGCTACAAATGACCAAATTCCCCAATGCCAATTGTAGTGCTGAAAATGAGCAGACTTAATAACGAACACGAAAACGCAACAGCTCAGCAGTATTGTCAGCCACCATAAGAGCTAGCTAGCGGTGGATAATCCAGCACGAATACCGCTTTTGTTATTAGTTAATTGGTTAGTGGCCGGATTCAAAGCATGCTTTTATGTAAAGTCAGTGAGCAATCAAATGCAAGTCGAATCGAATTATTGGCTTGCAAATTCAAATTGAACATTTAAAGCAGGGGTGTGCAAACTGCAGCCCGCCGAGAGATCTTGTGCGGCCCGCGAAGAGGTTTGTCAACGTAATGAAAGTGTGGCCCATGCGATCCAGCTGAAGTCTGCACCATTGTCGCAAAGATAGTGCGGGTAGTTTTTTCCTCTAGATCGGATGGCATTAACACTTACAAGACCGTTGTCACTTAATGTCACTGCCGGACATGACGAAATATATGGTTTTTAATATAAATTTTAATAACTTCTAAAATAGTTTCTTGAGTGTAGTAGTGCAGTAGTAATGATGTGCCAGATCAGATGCAGAAAAATTATTATTAAGTCCTACTGTACTTGGCTCCTTGATCAAACTACAAACTGCAAACTCCATTGACCGGCCCACGGGAATTGCGGGAAACTTTGATGTGGCCCGGCTAGTCAGATAATTTGCACACCCCTGATTTAAAGCCTCTGAATAATACTAATAATGTATGCAAAAAAATAAAATTTTGTCAGAAAATTCCGCACAGACATAGTCATTGAATTATGCTGATTGCATGACGTTTGAAACATTTTAGTAATAAAAAACGAATGCAGTTATGCAATTGAAGTGCTGAATTACTCGGAATTGAAATAAAATTAAAAAAACTTATTCAAGTCGAAGTCGGACATCTGATGTTCATCCTTAACTGACATTTCAACAAAAATAAAACATCATAATGTAACATAAATATATCAATCATCAAGTAAAAATAATACATCTGTCAGTGTGGATAACTTCTTATTATTACAGCCAGATATTGAGCTGCTAGAAGATATAATACAATAAGCAAAAAAATTAAAAACAACTTCATGAGGCTGTACGATTAAGGTGGTTTTGTCGAGATACTTAACACAAGAAACAGATGATAAAATATCGCAGTTACAACAAAGTATTATTTACATTAAACAGCCTTTGAAACGAACTTGCATGTATTGAAAAAAAGCTTTTATCTTTTATGCGTTGCGTATATATGTGACTTGAGCAGCCAGCCATGTCGATAGCTTTTCAAGCAAATTTCACAAACATAAGGTTTTTCACCGGTGTGGATGCGTTCGTGGCGTTTCACGTGCGCTGTGCTGTTGAAAACTTTCTTACACCACCTACAAGCGAAACCTGTGACACGTTCTATATCACCTTGAACACCTGAAATGTCCGTGTTTGGATTGGTTGAAGTGTTTCCTTTGCCACTCAGAAAGGGTCTTTTGGAAGTAGCGGCACGCGCCGTCTGTTTTTGTTTAAGTTTACCCATTAGAGGTCTGCAATTCTGCGATTTCGAAAATTTGTTCACGTGGCTACTTTCAACTGTTTTGTTATCACCTGATGCGTATTGGTTCCTTGATTGGCTGTTTAACACGCTTGTTCCAGGTAATGTACCACAAGACGTTGAAGGATATTTTGACAAATCGAAGGGAGAAAAACCACCGAGAAATGAATGAGAGAATGGCAGAGTATCTGGCATCCTCACGGCACTTTGCATGAGATTATCATTAAATTCACACATAATTTCAATGTCATTGTTGTCATTTTCAGGTTTCAAATCAACTGTTTGAGCTTCTGTTTCCCCGCCTTGTGGATCATTTGATATTTCCAGGTCGTCATCTGCAAGTCTGTAATGATGTGTGGCTTCTATGGAGTTGAGATTCGAATCACTGTCAGCTGCTGTTTCTTCTTTCACTGGAATTATTTGGTCTTCAACGTCCACGACTTGACCTTCGCTGATTAGAATCTTACAGTGCCAGGTTCTACTGTGAGCAAAGAAAACCTCTTCAGTCATGAAACATTCAGAACACGCTGTGCACTTGAAATAAACGGTAGACTCAGACTGCATTTTTCTGTTTTGTGCTGATGGTTTAAGCTCCTGGCTAAAATCCTGTAACCTAATGGAGAAACAAGCCTTAAAGTCTACAGTATATAGTATATATATATATATGTATAACGTTAATATTTTATAGTTTTCTGAAATATAATGTACAACACAATGATAGGAAAAAAATTCTAATTTGTCAATAATGACGGCACGTTTGACGACATTTAAGAGTCACAAACCAAACTTTAAAATTTAAAAATGCACCCATACTGCTACTAGTTAAATAACCAGCTACGAATGCTTCAAATGCAGCTATCAACATTGCATATCGTGCAAGCAACTGAGGCTAATGGAAGCTGTAAACGATTTGCAGAACGAACAGAATCCGCAAGCAAAAGCGAATAAAGCTGCAAATCATGCACGTGCTTGCCTCTATATTAATACCTGGACAGTTCTCACACTACTACAAGTCTTCACACTGTGCAAAGTAAAGTGACGAGTTGACAAACAATTTGAACATCTACAATTAGTAATATATAATATAGTCTATTAGTGTATACAGGTTGGTCATTGCTCAAAAGGACAAGTAAACACTCTTCATAAATAAAAATTCATCTCAAAATTTTGCGTCACTTACTTGGTGTCTTACTGCATACAGAGCTTGTCAGCTATGGGCTTTGTCACACTTTAAAAAAATTGATGCACAAGCAGTTAGGGGGTCTGGGGGAGCGCTGTAAGCTCCACTAACAGGTTCCGGGGCAGAGCCCCGGGCCACCAACGCATTTTCCTGTATTTAAGCACATTTTGGAGGCCCCAAATGAGATCTAAATTCTGGTACATAGACTTCTTCAAACGTGCTAAAATTCTGTTTTAATAACATTTAGTTAGGTAATATTCATTGTATTCTATTGTAGTAGTCATATATCAAGATTATCTACCCAGCAAAATGTGGAAATGTGGATAGTCAAGCATAAAACTGATCACACAGCTCAGCCACTGTTCATACAAAAGTTGGCGTGCGTGCTAATTTTTTCCACCGGACACAGCTAAACGTCACGGCCACACATGCATTTTACTGCATTTCAGACCATTTTGTGGTTGCTAGAAGCTATTTCCTCAGGCAAGTTCACTAGCCTAAAATTCATTACACAAACTCATTGTGCAAACAAACAAGGGTTGGTGTGTTTCTTGGTTTGCTGCTAAAAAATTTTACTACTCATAAAAAAATTTAATTCAAAAAATTCTGTGGATGCATGTGCATCCGTGACGTTAGCAGTAATATTGCATAAAACTTTTAAATTTAAACTCCTGCAATGACCGTTAGGTGCAACCATCTTAATGGTAAATCGTTTGAAATATTTTGAAACAAGTTTTGATAACATTGCATATTGTTTGAAAAAATAAATATCTAGAGTATTCATAGCACACTATTTAGTAACTAAGCAAAAATTTAAATTACTGTGTACAGGCAACCCTCGTTAAACCGGACTAATTGGGGGGTGGGTGTTCCGGTTTAGCCGATTGTCCGATTTATCCGATACGCCTATATATGGTCCATATTATACAGAAATAATCACCTTAATACGGCCTATATACATTGCACTATATACAATGCTGTATATTACTTTAAAATAGTTAATCTGTGAAGATAAAAAAATTAGCGAGTGCTTTCGATGGGGTAAGCAAACTGAATTTTGGCGGGAATAGTAAGGCGGTACCGCGAGCCGCTTCGGCCCGTCAGTGGGTCGTCGTGAGTTGGTAGGCCGTGTTGTGTTTAGCGCTCCGGCTCGGTCGGAAATCGGTTAGTCTTATCCGATATCCGGGCTAAAAGGGTCTGGTTTAATGAGGGTCGACTGTATTATCAATAGGATCATTAATGTATTATTTTGGTGAACCAGTTTGCACACTGGAACGGTGATACAATGATATTTTCTCAAACAAGTGAGCATAATGCTAAGCAAAATAACCTGGGGCATATCAAGAAATTATGACGCCCTAGGCCAAAGTTGACAGTTCAGTCCCACCACAACAAACAAACAAAAAAACAAATCTTGTGGTGTATTAGTAGCACCACCGTTACATTATATGTAGTTATTGTTATTGACATATATTTGCATAGCAATTATATCTGAGAAGGCTTGCGGTCTCTCAGGTCTCTTTCAGGCAATAATTGTGGCGTTTACATAAAAACCGACTGAATATAGACACAGACAAACTTAGGCAAAATTTTAATTATCATTACATAGATGTTAGGCTGCATAGGCCTAAATGTGTGTTAAGTAGCTAATTAATCAGTGATTACTTTTTAACTGGCGTTAATAATAGTGCATTTATCCAACTCAGAATCCGATTAAAAGCTAATTTCACAAAATCCAAGTGTTTTAAAATTAACTCGCAACTCTTGTCATAGACTCACAGTGAAATATTCAAGGAAGCACTGGAAATCTTCTGAATTCGACAAAATTTCGGGAGTTTTGGCTTTTGCTAGTGCCTGGCAGAATGCGCGCACAGTGTTAACAGTTTAACAACGTGCTATCTCAGATTGACTCGTGATCTAAAAACTCCAAAAGTTTTATGATTTTTGCCATATTATACGTACTTGTAGCAATCTTAGAAGTTTTAGTCGATGTCATAAAGAAAACAGGATATAATGGCATGTGGATAAAGTTTTGCTAAAGCCTAAAACTTCTTGTTGTTTCTGCCAAAACTAAGCAGTGCATATAAATTGACTCACTGGCTAGGCATTGTTAGAAATTGAAATATGTTAATGTCGCAACATAAAACCTGGGCCGATTTAATTATTGATAAACTGAGTCAAATGATTCACTCACGGCAAATGTGTTAAAGATTCCAATGATTATTATGTTGTGTGCTGTATGTTATCAAATGAACGGTGTTGGTTTACAATCTACTGATGATGCTAACTGCAAAATTATTGTAAATAGCAACTTTAACAGCACAAGTTTTTAGCTAAATTTGGAAGCATTTTGGCACAATTTACTTAAATGTAGGATATCTCTGTTCAACATGTATTGCTGCGGGTTTGTATGAAAATACATGTAATAGTGCATTTATTTATAATAACGTGCAGACAAAGAAAATTTTAATAACGTCAAAGAAGCCTGCACACAAGGTCATAGGCTAGATGTTTCAGTGTACAAAACAAAACTTTCGTAAACAAAAGTCCAAAAAAGAAGTTATTATGTCGCTTAATATAATGTAAATTTAAACTGAAAGAAAATTGTTTTGAAAATTATCTTTGTCATAAATATATATATCTTTTGATCTTAACTGTCAAAAGTTAGATAGAGGTGCATCTTCTAGAACATATTCGTGTGTCACCATGTAATAATCATTTTTATCGTGTTATTGTCGTGACTTATTGACTGTATGACGCGATTGTCGGGACGTACACATATTACTGAATAATGCATGCTTTCATTACAGGTTAGTGTGGCGTGAAAGAAATCGGCAAAATGTGGAAATTCTGTAATAGCCGGACTACTGCAGTACCAACATAAAATCGTCACTATAATTGCAGTCAGTGCATTGACTGTAGTTATACATGCAGTGCAGACATTACCAACAGTGTTAATGATCAACTTAGAGGTGTTGCATTAAAAGGACACTGTGAACTCGTGTAGCATGCACAGTATTTTGAAGATCACAATCGCTGAGCTTTATATCCAGTATTGATGGTGTGTGGACCCTTGCAAACTATTGGCCAAAATTTCATAAACAAGAAAGATTCACGTGCAAGAAGCATGAACACACGTGTAACAGAAACTTTAGTGGATGTTTCAACATGGCAACATTTAATAAAAACAATTTTGGGTGCACAATACATGAAACATTCTGATGGTATTATTTTTAATGTCCTTAGCATTTCTTGTGGGCTGAAACCATCATTTTTATTTGATTATGGTGAACCTGAAGCAGCGCAGTTGAACTTGTTTGTGCATAAACTATATGAGCATAAAGCAACTCTCATATCATTACAAATCCTTGTGGCAGGTCAGAATTTGTTCATTGCAAATTTACAGAAATTATGTTTATATCTTGAGAAAATTCAAAAGACAGAGGCACACAGTGAGCCCATACTAATAAATGTTTCAGAATGTCTCGATCGTCCAAGCTTGGCTGGAAGTGATATCGTTAAGAATACTATTTCGAGCATGACATCAATTTATGATGAAATAAAAGCTGCTCACACTCAGAATAAGGCAGAAGAACTTCATTTAAAACCATCCCCTAACGTGAATATGTCAACTTTATATGGTCTCCTACTTGGTTTTCCATTTGTTTACTGGTATGACCAGAATTCGAATTCGAACTGTTTGTCCTTCATACCGCTCTGTGTGTATGAACTACAAGCAAAATTGGACGTTGGACATGTTCGTGGAAGGTTGCCTCTCCAATACTGCTTTAGCTCATTCAGTGTACCAGCGGAATTGGAAGATCAGGGCAAAGAAAGCATAAACCAATGGGAAAATGATGCACGAACTGCACTAACATGTCAATCTTTATTCAGTGATATTATCATAACAAAAACTGTTAAAGTGCTACCACAAGTGGTCTTGTGAGGTTCTGGTATCAGTACGCTTAATGCATGATTAGATGTGTTAAGGAAATGATTTAAAATTTATAAAGAATCGCTAATATTATTTTCATGAATTGTGGTATGATTTTCGTAAAATTCCTTTGCAAAGGATCAGTTTACATGCTTCTTTCTTGTCAACAGATATTAGCAGTACATGCTAATGCTAGTAGCATTTGCAGCATCTCTGCTCTCACTTGCTAACAATTACTGTACCTCTGATGTCCAAAACAATTACCACAAACCACATTGTATCGTGACTGTATCTTTTATGTTTGTCTTTACATTAATAATATCAATGTTGTTCCATTAATTTGGATAATGGTTGGCATCCTTATGCCTCGGAAGACAATGGAGTGTGCGCCAAGAGAGTCAGTTATTGATCACATTGATGGAGCTGCAGCGTCGACTGTGGCTGAGCAGTCCGATCCTTGAACGTCTCCAGGGCGCACACCTGGGCAAGGTGTATGGAGATCCTGAGTTGCCCAGACAACAAGAACCCCCTCCCTTCCTTGCTGGTGTAGTCCAAAGGAAAGCGGAGCAATAAGGTTAGCTGTAGGAGCTGCCGGAGTCAGTGAGCATGCTGCACTGGTCCACCTTCAGGGCTCCACTCCTGATTTGGAATGTTTACTCCTGTACACATGGCCGTTGGGTCACTTGACCTCCTCCGCCCTCTAGCCGATGGCTGCTTGTGCAGCTCCTCCGCCTAGTGTCGAGATGCAGTGTAGGCATCCCGCAAGCCTACAACACCTCTTATTCCTAGGAGGTCACCCATCCAAGTACTAACCAGGCTCTACGTTGCTTAACTTCGGTGATCAGACCAGAACCAGTGTTTTCAACGTGATTTGGTCGTAGTCATAATTTGAATAATAGTAATAACTTAATGGTAGGATACATTCTCTACACATATACCAGGTATTAATAATTCTAGAGTTTTATAGCTGTCCAGACTTCAGATTGAAATTGGTTGTACGTAAGAGAAAGGTAATTGAACTTACAACAATATACAAAGCAATGCTCATTTATTACAAACTTGCTCAGTCTTGAAGAAGTACCTTATCTACTTTAAATGGATTAGGCATTAAACAGCTGCCAAAGTAGAATATCCGAAAAATGCTGCTACTGAATAATGACAGTATTCATGTGTTGCGTTTTGTTTCTCTCGGAAGGCTCAGAAGAGAAAACCAGAAAACACTTTGTCAAATTAAACTAGTTTATTAAGCGAGAATTCTACAACACAAAAGTATGAAGGAACGCGAAATATTTACACTAAACGTGTAAATCTAGAAAATGTTTAAGTGTATCTGAAAATGCAAGTATACAAGAGAATGTGTAAGTGTTGCGTCCGTGTGAATCTGCGTGTCTCGCTCAGCGGCCTGCTTCGCCTTATATAGGGTGCCGGGGAACATTCCAGATGTTTCTTTCCAGAACATTCTACAAGATAAGACGATTATTCTAACGGAACATTCTACAATGTTCTATGTAATTCTAATAGATGCCAGCGATCTCCACAACATCATGCTTGTCAAAAATTGTAACAAACATGCTCCTGTTGGTCTATTGCATCGAAGTTCATTAATAGTTCGCATTGTATTGTTACTATTTATCGTACATTCTATACATAAAATATATCGCTTTAAAATATTGTTGTGGAGATCGCTGGCGTCTATTAGAATTACATGGAACATTGTAGAATGTTCCGTTGGAATGATCGTCTTACCGTGTGGAATGTTCTAAAAAAAACTTCTGGAAGCTTCTTGGGCACGCTATATAAGGCGATGCAGGCCGCTGAGACAGGAGCACACGGACGACACTTACACATTGTCTTGTATACTTGTATTTTCAGATACACTGAAACGTTTTCCAGATTTTCACGTTTAGTGTAAACATTTCGTGTTCCTTCATACTTTTGTGTTGTAGAATTCTTGCTTAATAACCTAGTTTAATTTGACGAAGCATTTTCTGGTTTTGTCTACAAGTCTTCCGAGAGAAACAAAACACAACAAATACATATACATAAAATATATAAAGTATATTGCTTTAATACAGAAATTTATTTATTTTATTGCTCTGAAACTGAAAGGTTTAAATTACATTAATGAATCACATGAAACGAAATCAAATTTTTTTTATTGTAAAATAATTATTTTGTTTCTCATGCAAATAATGCCTAGAAAATTGCAATGATATTTTCCTAAAGTTTTGTGATTTTTTTGTTGATCAAAATTTTTGCAGCAATCACAGGAAAATGTCAATGAAAAAACACAATGCCGTATCTAAGTGCACAATGTGACAAATTGCAGGGGTGTCGCGGGAGAATCTCCGAGAATGGAGCTCAGATAGACTTAAATGAGACATGTTGATTACTTTTTGCTGGACAAGCTTAGTAAATAAAAAGGCCTGTCTATACCTGTAACAAAAAGACATTGGTGTTTTACAAAAATATTTACAAATGAAAAGATGCCATTATGGAACTTAACTATATTCCAGTTCAAGTGGTTTACCTCAATAAGCCTTTTCACAGTTCCAGCGATTGATGATGCTCGTGAAATGTCAAATGTTAAATGTACGAGACAATGCATTTGTGTACATTTGACAACGCCTTGCTACCCATGCTATTGTAATAGTAATAGCATTAACAGCTAGCTAGAACCTTACGTAGTCCATTAAATCTTGTTCCCAAGCAAGATCCTGCTAGTAAATCACTCTAAGCACAGACTTATGCATAACTAAGTAAAGTCCACATAAAACAACTGAACTGAGTGGCAGACTACTTTCTTTACCCACACGTCACGTGACGGTTGTAGTTAAGACGCATTGTTGTGGTACACTTAATCTTTGACCTACAGTACACCATGAAACTGTTATAAACACCTGGAACATTTATATGAAACTGCAATAAATATTAACAGAATAATAACAGTACATACATATAGAAAAAAATAAGCCGACAAAACAAGGAGATGCCAATACGCTTTAGATGTTTCAAATAGTGACTACAAGTGTTATGTAAAGCATGTGCAATATTATCAACCTCTTTTACTGGCACTTAGAAAGCAGCAGATTATCTGGAACTTCAAATAAGCTCATATTAGAACTTAAAAGATCTAATAACTAGGCTCTTTTGAATATGTAGCCATATAGGGTCTAAATATTTTTGCAAAGCCAACCGTGAATGCATGTATGAATTGTGATGTTAATACAGTCGACCCTCGTTAAACCGGACCCCGTTAGCCCGGATATCGGATAAGACGGATGTCATCCGTGGTAAAGGAAACTGACCGATTTCCGACCGAATCGGAGCGCTAAACACAACACGGTCTACCACCTCACCACGATATACGTATACTGTACTTTTTTATTATTTAAACTGTACAATAATTTCTTTATCCTCACAGGTTAACTATTTTAAAATAATATACAGTATAGTATATAGTGCAATGTATATAGGCCTTATTAAGGTGATTATTCCTGTATAATATAGACCATATATAGGCATATCGGATAAATCGGACAATCGGCTAAACCGGACCCCCCCCCCAATTAGTCCGGTTTAACGAGGGTTGACTGTATATTCAACATAAACCCAAACAAAACTGATGAAAATAGGTTTGGGTGCTTTATGTACAGGGTGCATAAGATTATGGATATGTATAAAATAAATAAAATAGCTTATTTTATGGATTTTTGAAATTTTATTTTATGGATATCAATAAAATAAGAAGTAGACTATATCTGGAATGAGATGCCCAGGGGGAAATCAATTAAAAAGTAAAAACAGGAGTGCTTGAAATGTGTTTTTAAACACGCAGGACTTAGTTTTAATTTTATCGGTTTAGTTTTAATTTATCGGTTTCATACCACTTCAAGTTTAATCAAATTTTACGAGACAATGCCTTGTAATTCATCACTTCAGTTCAAATAATTCATCTATTTGGTACGAATGTAGAATGCCCTCTAGGCTGAAGTTTCCGATCCAATGCCTGTATTCAGTTTTGATTGCCTTATTTTGTACAAAAAATACAAAAAAATGTTTTTTTATGTTATGCATTTCTTATTTTATGGATGTTTCAAATTTTATTTTATGGATTTTTGGTCTTATTTTATGGATATCCATAATCTTATGCAGCCTGTTTATGCATGACACTTGAACATAATATAAGAAGTGCATTAAAACAAAATCCTTTTATCAAGAGGAATGGAATCTGTTGTTGTGCATTTTTAACTGCCATCCGTAGCGAAAAGGTTTAGGACAAATTTCGCACAAATACGGTTTTTCGTCGGTGTGTATTCTTTCATGACGTCTGACACGATACATCGTAGGATAAACCTTGTCACACCACTTACAAGCAAAACCTGTCACAACACGCCTGGAAGAGTCATCGTTGCCGCCAGAGACAGCTGGGGATGCTCTTTGCATAGCACTAGAAGAAAAAGGCTTACCAAATGATTTTACGCTTGCTCCTCTTCTGGACATGGTGTATCCAAATGGCCCACGATGTCCGGCTGACATTTTTTGTGATATACTTGAGGACGCTACATTAGCATGTTTTAATCTTTGCGAATCGGCAACGAGCCTAGGTCGTCCTCTTTTAGCCGACTGACGTACAATGTTACTATTAAATTCTGCGTGGCTATTGCCACCTCCAAACCTCGGAATTGGAGCTTGCAACATGCAGTTTGTAAAAGGGTCATCGGAAGCGAAAACAGGAAAGCTATTGTCCGGTACGAGTTCAGCAGATGGTTCGCCAGCACGGGATACCGTATCACCGGTCAAGTTTTCAATAATGATTTCCAAATCACTGTCCTCAGCAGACGGAATTGTCGGTTCTGTTTTAACCACGACTGACTCTTGTTGGTCAGACTCAGCACTCGGTACACAACCATTATTTACACTTGCTTCGTCATCACAGGTAGATGGTTCGTCTACATGAGCTCTAAACACACTGGAAGTGAGTTCGCTCTTTATGGGGATACTTGCAATCTCCGAATCGATGTCAGTATTAAAATTTGGATTATGCCCTTCGCTAATCAGTATTTGACAGTGCCAGGTGCGCGTGTGGGCAAGGAATACTTCTTCCGCCATAAAACACTGGCAGCATGCTGTGCACTTGAAGTAGATTAAAATGTCTGATTCCATAGTATTTGTAAGACAAGCGATGAAACCTATAAATAATGCAATAAATGTTCTAAAGTCAACAATGATATATATATATATATATATATATATATATATATATATATATATATATCATTGTATACTATACACACACACGCACACGCATAAGTCTCTTACTTTACAAACAGTTGAATTTAGTGAATAAATATACAGATACACAACAAAGCAAAAAAGATCAAAACAAAAAATTCCAATTTCTTATCAATTGATATTATCATTTGCATACGAAATCTAGTGCACTGGATGCGATGATTTATACAAAAGACATATATAAAAAGTATATAATATTCACAACATTATATAGTTGTGTTTTAGCCATATTTTTCAAACATTGCACCACTGAAACATAGTCTATAAACTTTTTCAGGGCTTTTCTGTCTGCCATTTTCGTACTCGCAAACTATTTTTATAGACACGTACATTCATTAACTACTCTGTTACTGTGTCAACTACAGTAGAACCTGTGTCAATAAGAACCACAGTTTGCAACACTGTAGCTTGCAATTGTGTGCATTGTGTAATGTGAGAAAAACGAAGAAAATTGCAAGAATTCAGTTTGTTTGTGCTAAAACACTGCCTTTTGGTCACATGTTACACATACATTATGTTCTCGATTAACTGAATTACTGTTCAATAACCGACTATATCGATTTATACATGATTGTAGTCTCAATTAATTCAATTAATCTATTAATTGCCCATCAGCAATAATTTTTCCACTACACAGAACACTTGTTTGTCCACATATTGAATATGTCATGCAGGTATAGGACCCTTACTATCTCAGAGATATTTGTGCTCTAGAACAAGTACAAGCATGAACTGTTGACATGATCGTAGGTCTTAAAGGACTTACATATTCTCAGAAACTAGAAAAATTAGATCTGTATCGGCTTTTTATTAGAAGACGTATGGGAACTCCGTGAAAGGAACCTCCTGTTCTAATACCTGTAGGTATAACAGGAGGAGAGTAAACCAGTGACGCACATCAGGACAAGGTTCCTGTTGGGTTGTTTCATCATACTTGAGATGGGAACAAATAGCACAAATCAGAGTTTACTCACCATGAGGGCGTTAAGAAAGTCTGTGTGGTACCGATAGCATAAAAATGTGCAGGCTTTGCATTAAAACAGGCAAGAAAACACTTTGAAATGAAGGCTACAGACAACTTCCTTTAAAATAAAAATATGAAAATAATAATTGCATATAACTGACATTCGCTACCTCATTAACTTGCGGTAGAACATCATAAAATGCCCTAAGTTTGATTGTAAGCTTTCTCGCCATACTATAGTATTATAGTATTATACTATAGTATTAGTATTAGTTACAACTATCCTCTAGGTGGCACTTCCACTTAACAGACAACTTTAGAGAGAAAACTAAATGTAAAACGCGTGAGAGAAAACGCGTGTTAAAACAAGTAATAGAGGGTTAATAAGAGAGACAATTACGGGCAAAAAGCCTATTTATACAGTTATAGGCTTCACCATGTAGATCTACAGTAATCCACGTAATTCAACAGTAAAACTCTGTTGAAATGTCGAGTATTCGAACACACAGAAACACCGCTATCAGTTCCTTCTTAGTTTTTTATATATTAACAGTTTATTATTTTTAAGGCCACATCTAAACAGATATTCTTGATATTTAACTTTACTTAACAAGTACGATGCTTAATCGTGACGTTTTATTACTAGTACGACACACTGGCAAGAGTGGAAGCTGCAACAGTTTCAATACTCACTATTTTTCAAAAGTACAAAAAACTTTTCGTAACTTGTATTTACACACAAAATGTTCTTTAATTATTTTGTTTTAATAAAACTGAGTAAAGCTACACAGGCACAATGAGAAATCTTTCAGGAAGGGACTTGAAACAAAGTGCAAAAATTTATAACTGTGACTGCCACCCGGAAAAGCGTTCCGTGAAGCTGGGAATTTGTAGAGACGTTGACGAAACGAAACGAAACCTCTTCCTGTTGTGAATTTCAGCGCTCAGAGTTGTT
The DNA here is from genome assembly GCA_030141605.1 of Tubiluchus corallicola. Classification (NCBI taxonomy): domain Eukaryota; kingdom Metazoa; phylum Priapulida; class Priapulimorpha; order Priapulimorphida; family Tubiluchidae; genus Tubiluchus; species Tubiluchus corallicola. The sequence continues at coordinate 530,069 of JAQGDQ010000118.1, forward strand.
TACAGACATGGAAGTTTATTTTCTCCAATAATGTGTCACAAACTCCATTTTGCAAAAAAAGCTTACTTTGTACAAGGAGATTGGGTGAGGAAAGACCGTCGGCCATTTAGTCACTCATTCCATAATAATTTAACATTGTAATATCCGAAAAAAGATGACACTGGCTGCAGCTTTAGTTAGTTTCTTAAAGGGAATAATAAAAACAAAACAATAAACAAAAGAAAAAATATAAAACAAACACAACAAAAATATAATAATAAAAATTTCGGCAATTAATGTCAATGTGAAAAAGGCTAAAATGCGAATCACTGAAACTTGGCAACAGGATTACGAATTGTTATTGTAAATATTTCTTTGCTCAGTTGCTCACTAGAGGCATTTGGCATTAATTGCAGCTGTTGAGCAACTGCAGACTTACCAAGACAATACATGTCATTATTTTATAGTTACAACAAACGAAGCGAAACTACACCAAGAGACACCAGGAGGGATCTGACCAAGATACGGGTTTTAACTAATTTTCCAAATGGATGATAAGTTATTAAGTTTCTAGTGGCAAAGAAATATATCTGACCAATAATTCTTGTCAGTGGGTAAGAACGTTAAATTCAAATACCATTCCGGCTTTGAGTTTAAATTACACAACAGGTGATCTTTAAAGGACAACAAAAGGGATACATAAAGTAGGTTTCAGAAAAATTGCCTTAAAATTATATTACGTTACAGCAATTAATTTTATGCATACATCTTCCTCGCATTAAGAGGAATTTTTATTTGTTTTCATTTTAAATCCCCGTAATACTATACGTTCTGACGGCGCCATTGCATGACGTCGATCACCTACGCAAACGTAAATCAGGGGAAGAAAAGGCAATGTTAAATTATGTTTTAAAAAGCTTTCTATGCAAATGTATATTACCTAGCATTTCGCTTACTTTCTGGAAAGACTCAAGTAACTAGAAATAATAATTTCAAATGTCGGAACCAAAACGTGTTTTTATCTTATTGACAAAATACAGTGATTTGAAATTTTATTTAGTATCATCTGTGCTACGAATACTCTGATTATTTTTTCAAACTTCACGCGCAGTGCTATCCAAACTTGTTTCTAAGGACCTACCATTAAACTGGCTGCGCCTAATGGTCGTCGACGCAAGCCCTACATGAAAAAAGGCAGTATGCAAGTGGTATGGAATTTCAAGACGAATTTTTAAGCTTATTGTAAGTGGAGGGTTTTCTTGTGCTTTAAGTAATTTTTTAAAACTATAGAAATTTGCTACACGTGTCGTGATTCCATAATTTTAATCGAGGAAATGCAATGAAAGTGCAGCTGTAGTAATTCTGCAGAAATAAACATTAAATTCATTCAATCTGTTATCAAACAGTTCACATTGAATTTTAAAGATTAATAAAAATTTTAGAATTTGTACGTAAACAAATAGATGATGTATTTAGTTATGTCTTTAACTGGGAGTATTTTAACATTTTGAAATGAAAGCAGGAAACTCTGCTGATAGATATATGGACAGTATTAAATAATCATAACTCTTCAATCAATCAATCAATCAATCAATCAATCAATCAATCAATCAATCAATCAATCAATCAATCAATCAATCAATCAATCAATCAATCAATCAATCAATCAATCAATCAATCAATCAATCAATCAATCAATCAATCAATCAATCAATCAATCAATCAATCAATCAATCAATCAATCAATCAATCAATCAATCAATCAATTTATTTCACTCCAGCAATACATACACAATACAACAACATACAATATTATTGAAACAAAAAAAAACAGTATAGGTAAAAAAACGTTGATGAAGTCAAATTAACCAAATAAAAGAGTTGCTGTATGACACCTTGAAAGCTCGGCTTGTTAAGGTGGCACAAATGAGTGAATGAAAGAATGGATTGGGTCAGAAGAAATGATGGAATGGAAAAAATAGTAAGATTACGGATAGGAAGAAGAAAGGGAGGGGAGGATGAGTGAATGAAAAAATGGTTAGGGTTAGTAGACATGATGGAATGGAAAAAATAGTAAGATTAAGGATAGGATTAAGGAAAAGAGTAGAAGAAACGACCACAGTGTATGTTTAATTTACATAGCGGTATATTAAAATAGCATTATAATTGATTGGAGGCCATATATTGCGACTGCATGACTCTTAACAACAAAGCCTGCGAAACTACACCAAAGCAACTGCGGACCGGCGTTACAGCAGCTGGCAGCAAACAATAGAACGTGTACAATATGTGTTGATATATACCCATTACTGCAATCGGCCAGCCACTCTAAAATAGAAATAGAAAAAGTAAATAATTATCCATATATAACTCAGCCTGTGATTATTCTGTTTTATTTATAAAAATATTATAAAAACCATACCATACCATACCAATATATACGTATACGGCACACGTTATAGACTTAACTCTCACTACATACAGTGCAACACTAATGTCAGAAAATTTTCTATTAAATACAATGGCCCTTACATATGGAATTCAATTGCTCCAGCTATTAAAAATGCCAACTCGCTGTCCATATTTAAAAAAAATTATAAATGAAACTTACTTGAAACATATAACTGATCACTCAATCATGATTTGTTGTTTTTCATTTTCAAAAACTTGAATTTGAATTTATATTTGTATATATTGTAATATTGTATCTGTATATATTGTAATTTTTTCGTAACTAATTCTAGTGGCCTACCATAAGCTAGCTTCTTAGGTCTCTAGCGCAGAATTCATGAATTGTATCATAATTTTGTATTAACAAAAACTTATTATCGATGCACACGTAATGTATGTATATGTTTATTGCGAAATAAATCTATTAAATCTAATCTAATCTACCTATAACCCGTCATAAATTATGCCACATAACTGGAATATCACAGCGTTGGAGTAAGGCGTAATAGGGATTTTTATTCATCTTCGTACATTTCGCTCAAAAATGGCTGAAAGTGGCAGCTGTTCACAGTATTAACAGTCTGATCATTAATTTTTGTTCTAAATGCCATTTAAATGTTTAATAAGAATTAACAAAATTTGCATTGTGTTTACAATCTGATGGCGCGTTCAGACGTAAGTTGCCAAGCCGTTCACACGAGCGACTTTACTCTCAGAGAGCGGTTGCACAACAAGTTGCGAGATAAGTCTCAACGTCTGAACGCCCCATCAGAGAGAAGTTGTGCATCAGTAAGAAACAAAGCTAATCATTGGCTTTCAGTTTGGAAACAAAACGTTCAGACGAATTTAGGAAGTAATCAACACTCATTCCTGGCATGTAGAACGCCAGGTGTTACAACAAAACTTCCTTCTTTCTTTATGGTCAGAAAATGAATAGTAAATTAATGAATGAGTCAATCAACGACTGTTTTGTTGTCTGCAAATTTAAACAAAATGATAGATCTTACCTTCCTTGATGTTTTACTATATTAGTATTGCTTTCTAATGATCTGCAATATGTGGTCGTTGCCGCTTTGGGTATCACCAAAACTCTGGCAACTGACACGGGTTGGAGCAGGTCACTTTTATGCATCATGGGCTTAACAGTAATGAACTGACAGTTCATTAAAGGTTTAAATTCACATAACGATTAAATTTCTCTACTAATAACAAGTTTGTACTGAACAGTCATCTTAGGAACACGCCCTTTTTCGCTCTCGTTCTTGAAACATCAAGGAACTTATACACCACTGAGGTCCTGATAATTCTTTGCTCAATAAGTTACCATAATTTGGCCTAAACCCTGAACTTCGCCATAAAGGTCGCGTGGTTTGTGTAATCAGAGCCTGCTTCTGCTATTATCTGCTCTTACGTGTCCTGTTTCGCGAAGCCCGTTAACAACATGTATTTTGTTGCAAATTAACTGCAAATTATAACTGTTGTTGCAGCCATTCGTTTGTTATTACTTGCGACCATGAGGTCTTTCACACTTCTTACAGTTATCTGGCTAATGATAATAATGATGGGCCACTGTAGCGATGCTTGGCTGCATGTCTGTAAAGCTGTGTGTGAATGTCATGCAGTTGACGTCTCATTTGATTTCAATAGATGTCGAGAGATTTGTAAAAGGCTTAATCGAAAAGAAATAATATTTATACTAATTATACTTTCGTAATTATATTTATACTTTCCCGGACCCAACTCGCGATTTTTTCGAAATTTTGACCAAACAGCATGCGAAAAAAACGTTCTAGCGGCGCCTGGTTGCACTCTCAGAAGAGATATATAGCTGTTTAGAAAGAGGAAGAACAGGGCTACACGATGATGTCGGCTATATTTTAGGATAGGTCCACCAAAAGGAGTACCGACGAGTTAATTAGATTTTCTATTTTCGGTAATTTCTGCTTAGAAAACTGCTGGCGCAAAGCCATTGTTGTGACGTCATCCATTATACTCTGCCTTTAACCTTATAACCTTAATTCAGTAAAAGCTGCTACTGGCTATGCGTTAGATAAACAGACAAACACTAGGTAGGATGTTCGCGCACTGTTGATTATAAGTGTATTTATACGCAAAATTTTTTGCGGGGCCTTTGCTAGTTTATACTAATTTTACAATTTAATTTTACAATTTATTTATAATTTATTGGCTGTGCAAACGTAGAAGAGCACAAGCTCATTAAGTATAAAATACCAAGAAGAAATATAAGAAGAAAATGGCACCAAAAACACTAAAAACACTAAAAACAACGTCAAACCCCCATAAAAATTTGCACACCTAAAAAACTCCTTGAATAAAATCTGGATAAAATGATTTGGATTTGTTATAACTTGTGTCACTGGCATATCTCACAAAAGCTGTCATCAATAAACAATTATTACTATCATTCCAACGAGCAAAAACAAAAAAAGCATTGTTAGAATTCTTTAAGAACTTATTTATTTATTATTCGCAATGACACTAATAAAGACACAAAATTTACAACGTAACTGAACGTAAGAATTACTTCCGTCTCATAAGGAATTAGTAATTTGATGAGTCTAAAGTCTGCTGCATGGTGACTAAGAGGACGACCTTGTCAAATCCCCATGATAAATTACGTAGTGGTTAGTTGAACGGAATCGAGAAGAGAATATAATCAGTAAAAAGCCAGGGCCATTTTACCGTAATGCTTTTTTGCGATAATTCTGCGGGTTGTGCAGAATAAGGCTGAGGCTCTTAGTTAATGATTCCCACTGATATGATGGTATTTTAGAACAGCAATATCGGTAATGATCTTATCGATCAGTGTAGCACTTGATTCAAAAATTCCGCGTAGACTTAATTTTGATGATAAAATGACATACTACTCGGCACCCATTTGTTAACTGCCCGTGTTTTTTTCTTTCCTCAAATGGCAAATGCTTAAGCCAGAACATTTTCCAGAACAAGTTTAACCTGCTGGAAGAGCAGAATCGTATTGCTCAATCAGCAGGGTGATTACAGCGCTTCGGGGTAGGTTATGCAACAGTGTAAAAACCTATAATAGATGCAACGAGACAGTTGTGACATTTAGTTTGTAGGCACTGTTAACAATTGCAAAGTTCAGAATCGCCATTTATTGTCACTTTTCACCACAAAAGCTGCCCGAGTGACTAAGTACAGGTGTATACTTGCTGAGCATGGTAAGAACCAAGAATTATTTTTTAAATACATTTATTACAAGTTATGTATATATTAATTCTACTGATATATATATATATAAGATTCGAGGCTACAGCTTCGACGACGGCACCATTTGCGGCGATTTATACATTAGACGAATGGTCTCGATCTAGTTTTAATTAGGGGTGAGCATTAGGGCTCTACCAGAAAGCGAATTCGAATCGAACAGAATTTGTGACTTTCGAATTCGAATCGAACCGAACTTCAGTGTTTCAAATTCGAACCGAATTCGAATTGAGATTGAACGATTTTCGAACAAGTTTTCGAACCACCAGTAAAAATTAGTCTTACAAAGATCATGCATGTCACTAGATTTTGTTCTGCAATAAAACGACTAGTAATTTGTTTAAAATTGTGTGCAGAAATAACAACTAAATTATGCTAATTGCATGTTGTTTCAATCGTTTTAGTGATCAGGAACATATGTGATTGAAGTGCTGAATTATTCGAATCTATAGTTTTGGATTCGAATCGAGTTCGAACTAAAAAAACTCGTTCGAATCGAATTCGAGCGTTCGAATTCGATTCGAATGTACGAACTCGAACGTTCGATGCTCACCCCTAGTTTTAATATTCCTATAATTACAGAGAAAGAGCTTTCTCTGTGTAGACATGCCAAAAGTAGATGTATGTATAAAGTTGTTTTGGATCGTGTGTGATGAGTGTGTCTGCATCTGCACATATATACGCCATAATGTCAGTGGTCGAATTGTTCAAGTTACAGGAAAATACATCTTTATTATAAAATACTCTTGAAAAAGTAATTTACACGTGTAACAATAATGTATATACCTTATATCTTAACTGAGACAGTAACAGAACTTAATTTATATATTCCAGAACAGTCTTGTGCAGAGATCTTAGTGCATATTCTTTCATCCCATCACAGGTTTCCCAATTATCAAATGCCCGATACTGTGGGTTTTTATCCCTTCTCTGTGGGTCTGAGCTACTGAAATTTAGTTAGAGGCGGATACTAATTTGTTTTGTCTAACCGCCAAAATTTTGTGAGGAAACTTCACTGATACTGTTAACATCTATATAAGCGATACAAATAGGCCATCGACTTGCTGGCTTCTTTGCCCTATTCGTGTACAACATACCACCACATAATATAGATTTTAACAGTAAAATTTGCAAGACTGCTGTTCTATAAATATATGAGTAAAGAGAACCTGTTAAGTTATGCTAAAAGCAGCAGATTATGATAAATAATTATGTTGATAGATGCTGGTATGATGAAGCCAGTTAAGGAGTGGTGTCACGTGATTACGTGATCTAGGAATTGAGGTGCCGGGGCACCGCGCACGATATATAAAGTGTGCGAGGCCTCCAGCTGGGGAAATTAGTCTTAGATTGAGTCTGGGAGCCGGAGGGTACAGATCAGGGGCTTTTGGCATTGCTATCTATTATATTTATTGTGTTGATGTTTAATAAACGTGTCATTTTATAATCAGACTCTTGATAGCTTTGCCATTCCTCAAGCTTCAATAAGCAGCTACACACAACCAATACAACGCAATATCCACTATACAACCAAATTAATTTTACTATATGCAGTCGTGACTGTTAGGAGGAATGGGTGGGGAGGTACGGTGTGCACTTTCTTCTGTAATAATACAGTGCGTTTGATGCAATTATCGTGTTGCCTAGATTAGAATCATCATTAAGTCTCGTGTCATGTTGACACAGTCAACATGCGAACCAATAACTCCATGATCGACACTCACAAATATCGTGACTAAACAGAAGGCTGTATCATCACGCTAAAGATGGCACCACTGGAATCACAGAGTTTTTGATAACGCTTGAATTTTTTTTATTTAACGCAGCAAATTTGAAAAATTCGGCATATCATTTACAGGATCTTTGGTAGCTGACTTGGTTTAATGAAACAGTCGCTTAAACAATTAATGCTACATATTAGTATTTTATTTATCGTGTTCCAACGTGCAATGTGTCAACAGAGACTTACCGCTTTGAAACTGATTAAATTTGCCACAAGTGCTTTGGCGGTAATAAATTTGCATGATAATGAAGCTGTGCTGGGATACAAACACATAAATTGACACGGCTGCGATAAGCTGTCAAATTACGGCAAATTATGGGCTTCTAGCTAGCATACAACCCTTAAGGTACTGAAATACGAGAAACCAACGATTTTTGATTCTCGCTATTAAGAATAAGCCGTAATCAATAGCGGCGACGACGACACTGCTGACAACGACGACGACCATGTCAACGCCAACGCTAATGCTAATGCTAACAACAATGCCAACACCAACGACAACGACAACAGTTGCAGAAACAGCAATAACAACAATAATAACGATAACATCACCAATAAACAACATTGCACATAATGGAGAACCTCTTTGGTCTAACAAATACGGGGCTGTCTGCTCAATTCGTATTCGGCTCTATGCCAGCACAAAAGAAAAAGTATAATATTGTTACGAAGGCAGATTTTGACCAACCCCCTAATGTTAGTAATGGGTATGGTTGAGAAGCCCAGTAATGCAAATGTACCTGTATAAAATAGAATGCATGCCGTAATTTGACGATTCCAACCTGGCCTTTCTGTCTGCAAGTGTGAATCCTGTAGGCTTGCTAATTTTTATACAAAAGTCTGTTCACATGTCATGGAGCCACTGGTTGTGCATTAAAGTTTATTTTACATTCGTATTCTTTTTACTTTTCTCGTCTGCTGTAAAGTATTTCATAACTTGTATGCCGCTCTATACATCCTGAGACGGATCCGCACTGGAACCCGGATCCGTTACACTGGTGTCAGAAGTGGGATCCGAAATTGCCACTTGGAATGGATCGACATTATTGGGTGTAGTAAGTGCTGCATTTTGCTTTAGGCAGACAGCTTGTCTGTACTACTCGGCGTGTTTTTTGTGTTTTTGTAGACAGTTTCGTGTTTTTACCTTTTATGTTGAAAGGCAATTGAACGGCCTTTGTGCGACAGGCAGCATCGGCCTTAGCTTAAACAATTCTACGTTTTTATCAGGTTTCCAATGAGGCGATAATAGCCCGTATTTAGGAATAGGCGACGTACAGCCATTTTGTAACTTTGCATGTAAAGCGAGTCACCGTAGTTTTCGCGTGTTCTGTAATGGCTAGAGATGCCAGAATACGCTTTTCAACATAGGGCTATGTTGCGTTCAGTCAGCTAAGATTATGCAGTTGTGAACACTTGATGCTCGTCTTTTAACTGTATGTCACTGGTCAGAGTTGAACCAGTTTTCGGTAGCTTTTGTCAAAGCCAGAACGTTGAAGCAGTTAAAATCGTTTTCCTCTACTTTGCTGTACAGCAGTACCTTGTCTGTAAATTTGTTGCGTCTTTATTCCTCTTTATGTGCCGAGTCTGTTGCAGTAATCTTGTCAGTAAGTCTATCTCGTCCACTCAGGAAAGTCAAGTTCGAAACTCGATTGCCACACGAGTCCATTATGCAGTACCGCCAAAGAAACGGCTTATGGCTGGGAGTACAATACAGTTGTTGTAGCAGATGGCTGGAGTACCTACAGTTTCACGATGGAGAAACCTTCGCAAGTATCGCAAGACAGATGGTTCGAATCCCTACCAACACCCCAGGAGAACTTCTATAGTGGAATGCTCTTCAATTTTGATTATTTTTGATGTGATATTTTTTCGGTTCAACTGGAGTGTTTAATTGCATTTGTTGTAACTCATTTGTGGACAAATGTTACGAAGGCAGATTATGACCAACCCCCTAATGTTAGTAAATGGGTATGGTCGAGAAGCCCAGTAATGCAAATGTATCTGTATAAAACAGAATGCATGCCATAATTTGACGATTCCAACCTGGCCTTTGTATAACACAAAGTCTGTTCACATGTCATGGAGCCTACTTTTCTCGTCTGCTGTAAAGTATTTCATAACTTGTATGCCGCTCTATACATCCTGAGACGGATCCGCGCTGGAACCCGGATCCGTTACACTGGTGTCAGAAGTGGGATCCGAAATTGCCGCTCTATACATCCTGAGACGGATCCGCGCTGGAACCCCGGATCCGTTACAATATTGTAATTTCATAATTTACAACGTGCCGGTTGTCAGCAGATTAGATTAGATTAGATTACATTAGATTAGATTTATTCGTCTGATTTAAATTTACACATATAATAAGAGATAAACACTCCGATGATAAACGCTACATTGACACAGTAGCACAAGACTTTTAACAGTTAACAAACTGAAAAATCAATCAGTCACAGTTTTACAACATTTACAACAATAGTGTAATAATATAGCGTATTAAAATCGAGATGTAGTAAGTAGTTATGCCAATTATAGTGCTGCATTATATCCAATTGCTGTGATGAATAACCACAATTAGCAGACCAACAAAAAATACAAGGCATACAAACGATTTAAATTTTTGAAAGCAATTTTTCAATCACAATTACCTATATAATAATTACTCAGACGTTGTGTATGTGTATTTTCTATTCTGTGGTTCAGTCTCAAGTGGCGTGTATGTAGCATTCAGAATGCGTATGGGTTAATGGGAGGGGGAGGGGGGCTTTGTATATAAACATGATTTATATTGTCTTCAATGTGGCCGTTTGTCAGACCTGCGTTGTGCGGTATTTTGTTCTGCAGGTATTTTCTGTTGATTTCGCAGCTATTCTGCAGTTGGATAAGAAGGCATAACGCGTTCCGGATGCTACTATGGGCAATGGAATAGGTGGGAGAGCTGTTACTGAATTAAACTTTGCCCACAATTATTAAGCCTGTTAGCTTTTTCAATCAAATAAAAAAACAATCATTAACAAATCACGAGGAATTATATTATAACATCTATACTATCAGGTACATAGATAACATAATTATCAATAGTGAAATAACATAATTATAAATACTGAAAGAGCACTATACTAAAACACAACGGAACATAGCCTGGCTAGCTCACAGGTCTAAATATTCAAGGCAGACCTGTCATACACAGCTTAAATACAGAAAACTAGAACACTATTAATGTAAAAGGTCATTCAGAAGCAAATAAGTACAGTAAGTTAGAGGGAAATTTAAGCTATATCATTGCTGTTACAAGCCTAAAAAAGGGGAGAAATGAGATGAAGAGATGAGCAAGAAGATACGATGTAATATTTAAGAGTTAATCGACGCGAAGTAATTAAGGCGAACTTGGCGACATCCTACACAAACGCCATTTAAGGCGCAAAAACGTACCCTGCGCAGGGCCTATTTCAGGGGGTAGTGGGGATACTTCCCCGGGGCCTCACCTTCCAGGGGGCCTCGCGTCAAGGTAACTTTTGCTTTAAGCGAACATACTGCCTCCCTGGAACATACTACTCTCTCTCTCTCTCTCTCTCTCTCTCTCTCTCTCTCTCTCTCTCTCTCTCTCTCTCTCTCTCTCTCTCTCTCTCTCTCTCTCTCTCTCTCGCCGCACGCGCGCCGTTTACCAGTATTGACAAGTATTAGAACTGATGTTAAGAATAAAGCAGTTTTTCTTTCAATTGTTCTTTCCATTAACAACTGTATAACTTCATATTTTCTCTTCGAAAACGCTTCTCGGCGTTCTAGCAGTTCAAAAATTTTCTGGGCGCCAACCATGGTGGCGATCCCGAGGGAGGGCCTCACGCGCCCACTTCCCCGGGCCTCGCTTAGGCTGAAATAGGCCCTGACCTTGCGATCATCATAATAATGCTCCAAATTCTACAGTAAATATAGTATGACGTGACGAAACTTTTGCAGTCAGTTGATACGGATTTTCTACACTAACCTTCATTCAGAATTCGAATAACTAGTTAAGTGAAAAGGAGATGCTAAGTTTAATCAGCCAGCGAGCTAATTAGTCGGTCAACTAATAACTAGAAAGTCGATAGATTAGTTAGTAAGTTAGCTAATCAGTGAGTATCCAGTCAGTTGTTAAGTTAGCTGTTCAAGCGAATCGCGCCAGTTCATCAGCTAGTGGTTTGCTAAACAGACAGACAGACAGACAGACAGACACTAAAACACTCCATGAAAGCCAGTCAGTTATGGCAGTCTACCAGACTATCACTTACTGTTAAGCAAGTCGTGTGTGTGGACGTACCGTCTATTAGCAGTCATTGCAAATTACTGGGCTAATCAACGAAGCCAACAGAGACATGAAACTACTAATGACTATTTGGTCGTGCATTTGGCAATTTGTGTGGTACAATATCGTTCTGGCCCTGAGGTGTTTTACCACTCCAGACATTGATCCGTCATGCATAGTGACTGTCCATCACACGAATCAATTTTATAATATAATGTAACATTATAATATAATTTTCATATTTAAATATCGTAGTTTAGTTTGTGGTACATATTATTATTATTATTATTATTATTATTATTATTATTATTATTATTATTATTATTATTATTATTATTATTATTATTATTATTATTATTATTATTATTATTATTATTATGAGTGTATTAACGACATAATTGTAATTGGCCGTATTGTATATAACACTTTTATAATGTGATACAGTGCAGAAATATCGGACTGCAAACAGAGGCCTTGCATGTATATACGTTGTTGGAATCTTCCGGCCCGGAAGACAATGGAATGTGCGCCAAAAGAGTCAGATCCTTGAACGTCTCCAGGGCGCACGCCTGGGCAAGGTGTATAGAGATCCTGAGTTGCCCAGACCGCAGGAACCCCCTCTCTTCCTCGCTGGTGTAGTCCAAAGGAAAGCGGAGCGATACGTTTGGCACCAGGTTGGTTGCAGGAGCTGTCGGAGTCAGTGAGCATGCTGCACTGGTCCGCCTTCGGGGCTCCACTCCTGATTTGGAAGGTTTACTCCTCTACACATGGCCGCTGGGTCACTTGACCTCCTCCGCCCTCTAGCCGTTGGCTGCTTGTGCAGCTCCTCCGCCTAGTGTCGAGATACAGTGTGGGCATCCCGCAAACCTACAGCACCTGGTATTCCTAGGCGGTCACCCATCCAAGTACTAACCAGGCTCTACGTTGCTTAACTTCGGTGATCAGACGAGAACCGGTGTTTTCAACGTGATTCGGCCGTAGTATATATATATATATTGTATGATTTAAAATTTGTTATCGTCATCTAGCTTCTCTTGTACTGCATTGTATTGTATTCCGTTTGTAATGTATTACAATTCATTGTATAATTTTAGGGTGGTGGATCGTCTAAAATTGATAGACGTTCTCTTTATCAGTATCAGTTATCAGTATTTGTTATCAGTGTCAGTATTGATATACTGATAGTACTTCTCGAGCAAACGTTTTTATTCATACTCTAAAACCAGTTTGAGCTAATATAGCAACGTTGTACAATGCAATCCAGTTTTTAAGGACTGAATCTACATTATGTAGGTAGCTGTGTGTGGCAGGACTGGAATATATCTGATTGGCATGATCTTCAGCGGACTGGATTAGGCATCTGAATCAGGTTCCTATGTGAAAAAACCCCAGCATACGAAACAGAATCAGCACAGTGAATGAAACCGCCCACCAGGGGCCGATTATGTCCTTTTGGGGCACATGTAGCCTAACGAAATTGTGGGATTCCCTCAGACGGAGGCACTCTCCAACTCGTCTGCTACCTGTCTTGAATAGTTTTTACTCGTGATATATTTTAGCAACATTTACATACCTTGAAGCAAACTTATTGAAAATTATTTAATTAAACTAAAATAGATATATTTTGTTTGTCAATAAAACATTGTTTGTCAATAAATATATATATATATATATATATATATATATATATATATAATAAGACTACAGATAAAACCGTCTTGGTGGGTTAATCACTGAAATATTACCATCACATAATCTGCAGCATGTATATACATATTTCGATTTTTTAGTAGACAGTTTAAAAACTTAAACGTTAGTAGTAGACATAACTGGTAGATTATCCTTACTTTTTTCACCGCGAATTTAAACTTTTTTAATTATTTTTTTATACTTTCTACTCTAAACGAATTTAATTGTTTTTTTATGAGCAACAGAATAATAACAGAATATCAACAGTATTTTCTTGTATATAGTTTTAGTGATATGTTTGGAAATGTCATAATGTATAAGCTTGTTACGTAATAAGAAAGTGAAGGTTGGCTGATTATAATAATCTTAAGGCTAACGACAAGTAATGTTAATTCAGTAACGTAAGATTGCATCGGCCTTGTTAACGGCTAACGAGTCATAATCACTTAGTGAGTCAATCAGTGAGTCATGGTCAACAGTGTCCACACCTAATGTTACTTTAGAGCAGGGGTATGCAAATTGCGGCCCGCGGGCCACTTGCGGCCCGACCAGAGAATTTGTGCGGCCCGCAAAGAGATTTGTCAACCTAATGAAAGTGTGGCCCGGGCGATTAATTGAGTGTATCCAGCTGAAGTTCGTGCCACGATCCCAAAGATAGTGCGGGTAGTTTTTTCTACTAGATCGGATGCCATTAACCCTTACAAGACGGTTGTAGCTTAATGTCACCTTACTACACAGACTGTGTGATGCACATTACTAATATGCATTGTAATGAAATTACCACTATCTGTCCTGAAAGTAGAAATATATGGTTTGTAATATAAATTTTAATAACTTCTAAAATAGTTTCTTGAGTATAGTAGTGATGATGTACGCAGCTCGGATGCAAAAAATTGTTATCAGGCCTTTCTGAACTTGGCTCCTTGATCAAACTGCCTGTGGTCCGCAGGAATTGCGGGAAAGTTTAATGTGGCCCGGCTGGTGAGATCATTTGCACACCCCTGCTTTAGAGAGTGACCATGGAGGACAGCGAAGGAAAATACTAGCGACACTTGTAGAAACAAACAAACCATGTATTACAGGCGGCAAATAACCGCTCTGCTTTTGTCAATACGTCCTGATCAGTTAGTTTTAAATTTTCATGCAGAGACGAACTTCATACAGCCGCGATAGGCGCAACGACTTTGTAACCTGCCCGTTAAACTGTCTCGACCTATAACCCTTTCATACCCGTTGTATCCCGTGGGATACGAGAATATTTTCTGCCTTTAAAATTAATAAAATTTTAAAACTGACAGTTATTTGATCTGTTAATAGTTATTTTGATTTAAGACAATAACAATAGACTATAAATGGTGATAAAATGGCAAACTAGAAAATCTACATAGCATAAAAAACTGTGCAAGGTACAGTACTTTAGAGACGACTTTGTACAGATCAGTATAGCATGCATACTAAATGTCTTAAATACTTTAAAAAATTATCAGCAGTTGCAAAATGAAGCACATTTTATGCTTCCATTGAATCCCAATGTATCCCGTGGGATACAGGCTATGTTTAGCACGCGGCACAAGTAGAAAAATAATAATTATTATGTGTAAACAAGATGGACATACTGAACAAAAGTACTAAATCAAAATTTTTTTTCTTTTTAAAAAAATAATTTGGGACTGAAAGGGTTAAGCGCAGTATTCTGTGTTGAAATGATAAAAAAGAGTTTAACAATCAAGCCCAGAGACAGGTATTATCCCATAATGTTTGGCAGAGCGTGTAATTAATTTCTTATCACGTACAGCTTCAAAATCATCAAAATAATTAATAATTATATAATCAAATATGAACGGATATTTTTTATGGTACTCATTATTCCAGCAATAATAATTGACCATGACGTTTTCAGGTCAATGTTACATTCAATTTATGATACGTTTGCTACTGTAATAATAATTGCATATGGTGGTCTGCCTACAAGTGCATCAGTGGGTTAATTACTTCACCGCAAAATATAGATTTTGTATATGCTGGCCTGAAACCACAAACAAAAACATGAAATATGAATTTATTTCACAGCAACTCAAACATACATACAAACTGATATAACATTGACAAAAAAGTAAATAAACTATGCGAGTTACTGTGAGGAGGGGAAGGAGCATTGAGCTTTCGAGTCCTCCTCCAGATAAGTGAAACAATTGACAATTAACATTACGTTTTCATCAGTTATAACGTTCATTGCAACAAAATAAGTTTTGTTAGTAACTTAAGATCAGGATGAGTAAAATTGTGAGTTAATTATACCGTTGTAGTAGGTAATTCTTTGATGCTTTTTTAAACTGATAAAGATTAAGAGTTTTCATTTCACGCGGAATTGATGACCATATTTTAATAGCATTATATTTTGATGACTGTTTCATTATATTTGTTTTTGGAAGGGGGAGTACATAGTTTTCGACTGAATATCTTGTGTAATGATCATGTTGATTTGAAACTGGACTAAAGTATGACTGAAAAGCTGGTGGAAGTAGTGAATTATGACAGAGATACATGGAATGAAGACAATACATGTCATATATTTCTTTCACTTTAAGAGTTTTAACAGATAAATAAATTATATTTGTGGACTGGTCATACCTTACATGATATATCAGTTTGAGAATTTTGTTCTGGGTAATTTGTAAAGCTTCCAGATTACTTTTATATACACCGCCCCAAGACATGACGCCATATATTAGATATGGGTAAACTAAACTGTAATAGATTTTCATCAATGTTTCTCCATTAACAAACTTGCATAATTTATAGATGATTCGCAAGGTTTTACTCAATTTATGCTTTATTATACTTATTTGATACTTGCAGTCTAGGTGCTCATCAAGAAATATTCCCAAATATTTAACATGTGACTTTTTTCAACAATAACATTACTAAGAACTATGGTTATATTTCTTGATGGTGTTCTCCTTTTCTTTTTTAGAAGCATGAAGTTAGATTTATTAATATTCAATGAAAGCTTATTGACATTCAACCATTCTGTAACAAGTAAATTATATTTTGCGGAAACATATTGCCGTTGAAAAGCGGGATTATTAGTTTATTTCCTACTAATGTTCAATTTTATGCGCAACGCAAATGAACGCATGGCTGGGTTTCATATCTGCTTGGCTTCATTTGGGGAAACAAAAGCACGTAAACTGTAATGTGGTCAGATTCGTGGATGTTGCCGCGTGATAACTTATTTGGCAATTTGCTGGCATTATCTCCTTGTTGTCCGTCAGCTTCATTTATGTCGGATATAATAAGCTTTCATTGCGCTGGCTTCAATCATATTTGCGCTGCATTGTAGCAGACGAACTTTGTAATGAGTAAACCTAACGAGTTTCCGGAATCGGTGTCTCTCAAATGAACGTGATTTTATGTTGGTATAAGTCACTGAATTGTCTTGGACTACGTCGGGCAAGTATTTAGCAAGTACGTTCAATTTTGAAGTTTCTTGCCAATACAATTGTCAGGGTGCATAAGATTATGGACATGTATAAAATAAATAAAATAGCTTATTTTATGGATTTTTGAAATTTTCTTTTATGGATATCAATAAAATAAGAAATAGACTACATCTGGAACGAGATGCCCAGGGGAAAATCAATTAAAAAGTAAAAACAGGAGTGCTTGAAACGGGTTTTTAAACACGCAGGACTTAGTTTTAATTTTTCGGTTTCATATCACTTCAAGTTTAATCAAATTATACGAGACAATGCCTTGTAATTCATCACTTCAGTTCAAATAATTCATCTATTTGGTACGAATGTAGAATGCCCTCTAGGCTGAAGTTTCCAATCCAATGCCTGTATTCAGTTTTGATTGCCTTATTTTGTACAAAAAATCACAAAAATGTTTTTTTATTTTATGCATTTCTTATTTTATGGATTTTTCAAATTTTATTTTATGGATTTTTGGACTTATTTTATGGATATCCATAATCTTATGCAGCCTTACAATTGTGTAACATAATAGGTTAACTGTCATTGGTGCGTCAAAAACTGTTTTTCACGAAGAAAAACTTAGAATCTAAAAAGAAAGAAGCAAACTGTTATTCTAATAAAATTATTAGTGAAGGATTTTATGAAGATGGGGTCACTAATTTTTTTATCCTTATGAAGAATGGTGTTTTTAACTGAAGAATCAAGTTGAAAACGAGTCATAAACAAGTCGAAAGAAACTACACCGATTTTGTCCAGTATAATCAGTATCACTTTTTTGCGATTTTATTAAAGGAAGACCGGCCGATTGTTTAGACTCAATCTCATTTTAATTTACTGTCCAAAATATACATTTTGTTGCCTATAAAAGTTATCAATTGTTCCTTATATTTGAATAATTAGCTTAGAAAGTTAATTAACTGCAACTGAACACAGCTATTGCTTACGTCAGAAACTAACCACAGTTTTCCCTTGCGCAAAAGGCGTAAGTGTATAAGTGTTGTACAAGTGTTACAGTACTGTTTAAACGCAGTACTGATGTCACAAAAAATGGGCTTTACATCATATGACGTCAGAAACTAACACTGCAGTTCACGATCATGCTTATCACGGTACCGCCTTCAATTTTCGACCACGCGAATGCGACTAAAAGGCGCCGCTGCCAATCTTAGTAGATTCACTGAGCCGCGCGTAACTTTGCAAGTTTAACGAAATTTGAGTATCCGAGGTAATTATCATTTAATCTAAGCTTTGATTTTAAAAAAGCTATTATAGTTTTCAATATTTTAGAGCATTCTTTACTCTGAACTAAAAAGGGAATATGTTTTGGCAGAAGCGATTCAAGAGAGTCTTCGTGCTCGTACAGAATTATTTGAAAACTGTATAGGTTGAGTTTGATAAAACTTTGATTTATAAGTTTATAAGTTTATTTATTTCCACTCTGTATGTAACAGTTATAATAAAAATACAGATAACTTCAATGAAGTAAATATAAATGCAATATTATCCAGAAATTACAAAAGAGATTCTTATGCAGCATATACATATGCAGCAAATTACATTACAGAATAATTTTGATGCATACAGTTTGAGCCTAAAAGCATAGCTTGACAGGCCAAACTGTCTGTAGCGGATAGCCCTACAGGCTGAATAGGCTGAAGCCTAAGGCTCGTGATCAAAAGGGGCCCGGCAAAATAAAACGAAAAAAATTTTTTTTTGTAAAAAAAAATAAATTGACAAAAGAGCAAGGGGCCCGCCAAAATAAAATATAGAAAAAAGTTTTTTTTTCAAAAGTCAGTCACTATATTTCTAATCGGGTTTACACAATTCACGTTTACACAGTTTAAGTTTAAGTTCAAAATTTCAGTTTCCGAATTTTTCTGGGGGCAAAGTCAGTTATAATTTCTGAAAAGTCCATTTTTTTCAACATATCTGACACAAAAACACGTCAGCTCAGCAGTGTAGCAACATCTAAAAGGCCCGTTCCAAGCTCAAGCCTAAGGCCCATAAAATCATAATCCGCCGCTGCAAACTGTACGTGAAAATCTTAAAGAAGTGATTAATAATTGAAATAATGATGATATATACATAAAAGTGGAGGGGGGAGTAGTGAATGAAAGATGAAATGGAGCGAGAACTAGGAAAAACTGTGATCATGATTATAAAGTGTTCAGTAACCTGTTGAGCATAGTCACGTTATATTAAGATTACCGTGGAAAAAGAATGCAGGTGATTACCATTATCAAACTGTGTTACTCTCAATACTTTTGAAATATTTCTGTTCTGACGGTTTTTTTAAAAGTTGAAAGGGAGTGACTACATTTTGAATTGCGGCTTAGTCTATTCCATAGGACTGGTCCCATATAGGGTGATGCATTAACATGCAAAACCATGAACTGAAAACATCAGAACTTCTGCTGAACTTTCACACAAAAAGCGATTCTGAAATTAGATTGAAGCTACACAAGATCAAAACTGCAATGAATTCATTGAAATACTTGTACAGAAAATTTCTGTGTAGACCTAATGTTAGTGTGTACTACAGCGCTAGTGTGTGTTTTTATTCTGAGTTTAAAGTTCTCTGCTAAAAATCGCTAATTGAAATTTATTATGTTTTCAGGGCTAAGATTTCACTGAATACTCAGCGTAGGGGGAGTCAGCTTATGTACAATTGTACATAGGAGAAAATTATGTGGTTACCTTGCTGTTGGGTGCTGAAAATCTAGATTTTTGTGCTCTTAAGAGTTCGGCTCTTTCACGGCAAAAACATACGGTAACTTATTACACGATTTATCTAGAAAGAGTAGGATGATGGAGATTTTTGTTTGCTAGTGTAACAAGCAGAACTGTAGAAAAAAATAAAATGCAAAAAAGGAAACTGTTTGGGGAATTTGATTAATGTGGCGATCGTTCTGCCGTAAAGATGGACTTTAATATTTCATTAACTAGAATTATCAATGAATCATTTGAGATGCTCACCACAATGGAAGCAACCACAGCACCTCCGCTCACCACAATGGAAGCAACTACAGCACCTCAGCTCACAACAATGGAAGCAGCTACAGCAACTTCTGAAGCCACCACAATGAACAGGAACATCTACTGGGGGATCATTTTCCCCGTGCTTTCCGGCGTTACCTTTGCTGGTAATGTTGTCAACGTTCTGGTATTTGGATCGAAACACATGCCCGTATCGCCTTTCAACACTCTGTTGCTAGGCCTTGCGGTCACTGAAGGTCTTCAAGGTGCATGTTTCACCATTGAAAAGGTAAGAGCTGTCTACTGCTCCAGCCCCGGGTGTGACAAGGACGATGTCCAGTTCTGCTTGACCAAATTTGGAGATCTTTTCTTCTACACCGCCAACTGGATTGTAGTTTTCATCTCCGTGTTCCGCTGCATTGCCGTGTCGCTACCACTAAGACTCAAGTTTCTGTGCACTGTGTACAGAGCTCGAGTACTCATTGTTGCCAGCTTAATAGGAAACCTAATCAAAGAGTTGCCATATTGGATACAAAAATACGTGGTGTCATTTGACGAAGAGTTGATTATAATGGAACCCATCAATCAAGTGATTGGACGCGTGATTCCCTGTTTAATTGTACTCTGTTCAACTATGTTGTCAATAGTCGTTGTTAGAAGATTACCAAATGTCTCCCTTCCAAAGTCGTGGAGGAAACAGCGTAAAACTAGAGACGAGCAAACGATGGTCAGGATGCTCTTGGTCCTATTGATTATCTTCTTTTTGACCAACGCGTACTGCGTTTTCCTGATACTTGGTCGCATCTATGGTCTGCAGTTCATAGATCCGCTATTGTTTTCCACGCCAATAGCTTTTGGGTTCAATTCTGCAATGAACGTGTTCCTGTACTTTCTCATGTCGTCACAGTTTCGTTCCGTGTTTTGCAAATACTTCCAGTGTGCAGACGGCAAGGAAGCGGACGCATTATCAAGCAGCACCACTTCTTCGTTTGGTTCCAACTTTAGAAATTTCAGGGCAAGCTTGTTGTCACGTGTTCGGTCAAATAGTGCCAAATGTAATGCTTCTGGTGCCCATGCTGATATCTGTAAACCGAACGGGGTGGTTGCTTTGGCCTACCGCCCCAACAGCATAAGTAGCTCTTTAAAGAGTAATGACACCTCCTTCACTACTGACCACACAAAATTCTGAATGATTTAGTAGAATGAAATATCTTTCAAATCGAAAATCAAAAATGGAAAAACCGGAATTTGATCAACTGCCACTTGAGCCAGAAGTAGCAATGAGAATGGCAATGCTGTTGTGTGGCACTGGTGCAAGCCGGTATAATAAATATCATTCAGCGATGTTAAACTGCATCGAACTAATATATACTAAAGTTTGCCGATACAATTTATGGCAAAAAAGTGTATTTTCATCCATCATCCATACATAGACATTTGCTGTATCGTATAAATTGTTTGAACGAATATATGTTTTATGCGATAAACATGCCGTCAATGTGTATACTTTTGTACTAATTATTATACAGCAGTAACTTGTGGCTAGTTTTTATTAGGGGTGAGCATTCTCTACCAGAAAGCGAATTCGAATCCAACCGAACTTCAGTGTTTCGAATTCGAATTGAGATCGAAAGATTTTCGAACAAGTTTTCGAACCACCAGCAAAAATTAGTCTTACAAAGATCATGCATATCACTAGATTTCGTTGTGCAGTAAAACGACTAGTAATTTGTTTAAAGTTGTGCGCAGAAATCACAGCTAAATTGTGCTAATTTCATGATGTTTCAATCGTTTTAGTGATAAAGAGCATACGTGATTGAAGTGCTGAATTATTCGAATCTATAGTTTTGGATTCGAATCGAGTTCGAACTAAAAAACTCGTTCGAATCGAATTCGAACGTTCGATGCTCACCCCTAGACTTTCTTAACTACAACAATGATTAATAAACTGATTATGCAGTCAGGGCCGGGTTATGACTTTTTAGGGCCCCTAGGCTAATGAAATTATTGGCTCCCGCAGATGGAGCCACTCTTTCACCCTTCAAATCTTGGATAGTTTTACTCGTGACATATTTTCGCGATATTTTCATTGCTTAAAGTAAACTTATTGCAACTTCTTTAACTAAACTAGAAAAGCTATCTTTCATTTGTTATTAAAGATATTATTACAAATCATAATGTTTTAAGAAATAAGATCATTATTTATTGCAAACCAAATTGACACATATTTCAACACAACCGTAGCGAAAACCGATTTTTTTAACCAAATGTTACGAATTACAGCTTCGGGGCTCAAGACCTGTACTAGCTAATAGAATAATCATTCATTCGCCCTGCATGCCGTATGACCCCACGTTATAGTAAGTTAATTCAGTAATGTCAGGTATCCATTCATTTAGGTATTCGCTAATTCAGATGTCAGGTGTGTTTGTGAGTTCAATTTTCATTTTGTTTTCTTAATAGGTAATTTTATTCTCAATTCTCAATTGGTAATGTTCTCTTATTCTAGTTTTTAATTCAGCCTCTTCATGCTTTTTGTACCCTTCATTTTACTGACATTGACACATTTACTTTACCTGTAGTTCCATCTGTATTTTTTTATTATTGTATTTTCTTGTGCAGCTGATGAAGTCCGAGGAGAGGACAAAAGCTCTTAAAGAAAAAACAAAGAATTTTTGAGATTTATGGGCATTTTAACTTCTTCCCTTGCGGTTATGGCAAGTCTCGGAAAAGCACTATTTTATTTTCAAGCTAAATTAACTTGTGTTAATGTTTTAGACTGTAAATAATATAATTATCCGTTAGCAACATTGTTGTAGCATAGCATGTTGATGGTAACTCAAAAAACTATCCTCAGTAGTTAGTCATTAGTTTTTGTTTAGAATCCACTATTTTACAATTAATGATAGTGAAGTGGGAATATTCCTGCTTATCGCAGCCAATCCTGGTAACTAAAACAACGGCTTACTTTCGCATTTAAAATAATGAGGCATTAAAACAATTAAAACAATAAAACAATTAAACCAAATCTTTTTTGCTACAACCGTGTACGAGTTTCATTATTTCTTTTTATATAAACATATTATATTTTTCATAACCTTTGGTATACAGGAAAAGCTTGATTAACATACCTCAGGAATGTGTAGGTACTCTAATAATACAGTGCTGGGACATTTACATTCAGGTGTCCACATTTTAACAGTGACAGTGCATCAGCTACAGCCATATAAAATTTATTTAATATATTTTACATATAAATTGTACATTTAATCTGTAATACATTAATTATACACTAAAATGTCACTAATTATACATTAATTATATATTTAATCTGTAATACATTATTTATACATATAACTGCCATTACTGAATCGATTTGCATGTTATAAATTCCTTCGTTATATCAAAAATAGTTTTATTTTGGTCAAAATTAAAAAGTAATTTACCGTGTAATACAATATGAATTTAGTTTCGATGCTTTATTCATTAAATCATGGTTTACTCACCACGAAGCTGAGTTACGAAGGTGAGTTATTAGATACTTAGTTTAATGTTGGAATGGTATTAATGGAGCTAATAATAATGATGACATTTTTGTAAAATTACATTTGTAAATTGTCAAGGACTACCCATCATTATTGTAAAGTTACTTCTTTTTCTGAAACAAATTTAGTTTTATGTTTCATTATGTCATAATTCCCAATTCTTGACAGATATTGCTAGTGCCTTATCTGGGCTGCCCATATACGACACTGTTTTCCGCAAATTTAGCTCACGCACTTTAGCGGACGTGTCCTAATTCGGCTAGTGACGTACTCCGCACCCTACAACTGCATTTTCTTTATATTCATCATTATAGGGGCGTGAGAAACACTGAACGGGACAAACGTCGAAATCATTATGTTGCTTTTTGCGATTGCAACTGTCGTTGACGATTTCCCGTAATGCCCAAACGGTACTCTAATCTTATACAGTGTTACTTGTCATAAGCACAAATTTCTTTTTTTATTAACTTTTATTCTGTATGCCCCATTTTTTATAGATGTAACATGCATCTGACAGTTACGTCTGAGCCTTGCGTTGGAGTGCTCAATTCAATTCAATTATTTATTATCTCCGTTAGAACGATAAAAATACAGTATAAAGAATACATGGAATATTTTGAAGCAAGGGAGAAGGGCAGCGAAGAACCCGTAGGTTATCAAGTCAGCCACCCTTAAATAGTTATGATTAAATAAACTTAATTATGGCGTCGTTATCAATTTGAATTTGTATTCAGTTGATGTGTGTTAATTTGGCAATTGAATGATAGGTATCGTAATACTGTAGAACATATAGTTTAAATAACGAAAGATTTACAATTCTAAAATACTATAAATCATGCGAAGCAAACACAATAAAAATAACTTGAGATTTTTAAGATAACAGAGTATGCATAATTTGAGCATTAACTAAAAAATCCGGCAAAAACAAAAAACAGTAAAATGATCAACCAAAGCTGTCGAGAAAAAATATAATAGATTAAACCAAGGAAAAATAAGGCAAATATAAATCATACAAAACAAAACAAGAAACAGAAGCAAATAAGAAAAACAAAACTGAAATGTTGTAATAATAACATCAATGACTGAATTTGTTGAGAAAGAAAATATAATAAATTAAACCATCGAAAAACTACTTCAACTGTAAATCAGACAAAATGAAATCAAAATATAACAAAAACTTAAACAAAATCTTTAAGTGTCGTAGCAATGAAAAAAATATGTATAGTATTACAAGTATATAAGCAAAATATACTTGGAACATGTGTTTTCCAAGTAATTCTACTATCTATAAATATACCAAGATATTTGATTAGTGGAAGGTTTATTTTCTTATCAAAATACTGGAAATCTTTCGTCACTCCCTGCAATGTTACTACTATGCTATAGTGTTACTCTGTTAGATGTAACATGAATTCCACGTCCGCATTCTTCATGGTTAGCAAACTACAGATGCAGTAGTTTGTGGAGGTAGTGCTTTCTATAGTCTGCGAATATTAACAGCATTTCTATGTGTTCTATATTTCATACTAAAGTAAAGACTAGTTCTTGTCGTTTCATGCATCCAGGGGAGCTGTTGGCATGCTGTTAAAATTCTTATTCTTGTAGGTCTAATGATTGAATAACAATGACTTTGGTGTATTTTAAACATAACATCCTTTGTACGACCTGATGCGTTAACAAAATTTTGAATAAATTTGTAAAGTATGGTCATGTACTCTATCAGTGTCTTGAGTGGCTGATTCGATAACTAATGTTCTTTGCCACTCCTTCCCATTGTTTTTGTAATTTATACCTATTCTCTATGTATTATTTTTGGGATGAAAAATAAATGATTTGATTTGAGTGTGAGAGTAACGTCACTCTGCCACCATGTATCAATAGGAGCATGTGTTTAAAAATAGGATGCAGTATTTTCAATGATCAGTTTTTTCGATCCGACTATTTTAATCAATAGGTGCATGTTTTGCCCATTTTCTCTGCTGAATATAAATGTTCATCTGGTCTGACGTAGTAATGGTGGAACTATTGACGAATGATTTGGAATTTGCTTGGAAAATTTGACATTAACAACTCCAAACCTCCAGCAATAATAAGTTACGGCTGCTTTGAAACTTAACAGATAAGCCACTTTTGGAGCTTTGAACCATTAATTTAAAGTCACTTTTATTACTAAAACTCCAAGTCAACATCTAGGCACCAAATTCTAATAATATGAAAATGAAAGCTATTAAAACTAACAAAATAATGTCAAAAGAACTGTCACTTAACTTTGAAAATTTTGGTCTTCCTAAAACTGTTGAATTTTTTGAGTTTGGTACTTTTGCTGTAGCTTGTACATTGTACAAGAAATGTCTAGAATTGTCCATGTACTGAGTAAACATTAGATAAAATTATTGTATCTTGACGTATTACACATAAATAAAAATCAAATAGTTTGTGGAGTTATTTTAGCATTTAGTTATCCTAAAACTGTAGATGATAAAATACGTTTAGCATTTATTATCAACGGCTCCATCTGTTTTTTTAGGTTTCTACTCCTCGCACAATGGATTTTCATGCAAAATTACTTCTGAAATACATTTGCTTACCTTCGACAAATTAAAAATGGATTTTTTTAAAAAAAATTGGAAAAGCTTTCAGTAACTGGAGGTCTTGCACTATAACAATGTACAGTATCACTTGTGTGAAATCGGCAAATGCAGAAAATTTCAGCCATGTAGACTCAACACTCCAATACATTTTGGCCTCATGTCTACTCTATTTTTAAGGAGATATTTCTGTTAAAAGAAGATACGACCTTATTTTCTCCTGGCTGATCGGTTAAGTTTGCCTGGAACTCTGTACAGCATATCTCTCTTGGGCTGCAGCAAATAAGCGATCAGTAAAGCAGCGTGTACAATCACGCAAGTGTACACCACACTAAGCTACTCAAAGTTGGAGTGTGTGAATAGGGCATGTTTTTCTTAATTTTATCCAATCAAATCACTGTGCACAATAACAGAGAAGTCAGGTCCTATAAAACCTATTTTGAATGGTGCGGTCCTGAGGGAGTTATGCTTGAGACTATATGAACTAATGTCATTATGATCAGTGATGTTTGAATTGTTTTTATCCAGATTATGAGCGCTTTTCAAAACTTTTTCATTAATAAGAAGGATTCAAGTGGGTGGACACAACTCCACTGGGCCGTTTTTCTAAATCGAATCAGTGATGTTAAGGAATTTCTGGAAAAGGGTGCCGATACAGAAATCAGAGACAAAAAGCGCGGAAATACTGCGCTAATTTGTGCTGCTGCTCGTGGCTATACCAAAATCCTTGGTGTGCTATTAGATAATGGTGCAGATGTTACAGTGGTAAATGATGTTGGCAACACAGCATTACATGAAGCTGCCTGCAAATACAGTGCTACTGTTTTACACGATGCTGAAAGTGACATATTTGAAGCGAAGCGCTGCACTGTACTTGAGTTAGTGAAACATGGTATTGATATTGCCAAAAAGAATACTGACGGAAAAACCGCTGTAGAAATTTTTATTAACCAGGCAAATAACACAGGGTTCAACAAAGATTTAAGAGAGCTGATCGGGTTTTTGTTAAGATCTTTATATGTGACCAGAAAGCTTGATGATTATTCTCCTAGTAAAGATTTGTTTTTGTCGGAACGAAGTCAGGGTATTAAAGAATGTAAATGCATTGGAGACATCGTAACGATTCCTTCAGTTGGTCGTCTTCCTCGTACCGAAGAAAATGAAGTCATTTTAGAAAGAATTACGGCTCTGTTAAACCATGTCTGCAGAAAGATGAGGGAAACTGATGTCAGATTTGATGCAAGTCCTATTCTCGTTGGCAGTAGCTCATGTGGCATTAAGTGCGGTCTGCCAGACGAGTTTGATTTTTTCGTCGTGTTAAAAAATTTATGTGACTGCACCTTAGTTGATGGCCTTCCATCCGGTTTTGTAAAGGTGCATGTGCGTGATGAAAATAAACAAAAACTCTATGCTGAGTTTCTCGATGAAGAGTTTCTCACTATCGAAATAAAAGATTTGTTTGTTATGTTGATATGTAAGGCAATGGATGCCGCTCTTAACGACTCACAGTTTGAGGAATCACTTTGCTTAATTAATATAGAGTGGAACAAAGTCTGCACAACTTTCAAGTTTATCTATCATGGCAATCATTACAAAGCACTCTGTATTTCTCTGGATGTTTCCCCTGTATTGGAAATGCCGGAAAAACTTGGAGCCGACGCATCAGTAGAATCACTTTGTTCGGAAATTCCCTGCCATGTTGTCTGTAAGCCATACACGGATGTGTCCGATTTAACCGTCTGGACTATGTCAACAGCAGTGATGGAAAGTCAGAGAATAAAGGAGATGCCAATTTGTAAGAAACAGGTGATGATTTTACTGAAATCATTAATGAGTGGACATTTGTACTGCCCTAGTCCAGACGTAGATATTAAGGAGCACTTGGAAGGCGAAAAATTGTATGTCAGGAAGCATCTGATAGACAAGTATCGCATCGACATTGTGAGCTTGTTTTGTGTGACAAAATTTCAACCTGGTAAATTAATCGATTCATATCTCTTGAAGACAGCTTTTCTTCATGAATCTCAGAAGTTTGCTGCTGATGAGTTTTGGGCAGCAGATAGAGTCATTGAACGGGTGTTAAGCATACTGAGTTATATCAGTGATTGTTGTAAGCAAGGATACATGCCTCACTACATTCTTAATAATGTAAATGTGCTTAGTGAGCATATACGCAAAAGCATCCTCTCTCTGCCTCACTTGATAACATTGAGTGCGGAAGCGATCTCGACACATGTTAAGAACAATACTCTGCCAACTAAAGAGGGTGTGATGACTCTGACAAGAGAGCAAATCATAGATTTAGTGAAGAAAAGTCAGCTGAGTGAAACTTGGATGGATGATGTTGCTGATCTGTGGAATTCTATTGAAGAGGTAAAATTGAACCCTTTTAATTGTTAACATCATTTACTCCTACATTTGAATTTTCATACTTTGCACTATCCATACGATATTTTAGTTTGAAATCTTGCAAGAGTTTTGGCATTTCCCTGGAAAAATACAATGTATTAAAAACAATTGGCAAAAGCCACGTCACTGTATCCTACTTGAATCCTATTTAGGCCCACTAGGCCTATATTGAATGGGTTTGTTTTTCATAATGTAGTTAGTTGCACAGCTTACTAACGTTGAGTACAGAGACATTGTTTGTTTGACAATCAAGAATATCGATTCGTTCTTTTTACTAGCATAGTGAGGCCATACCCACTGTAATATTTTTTTATCAATATTGTAATCAGTGCAACTAATACACAAGAAATCAGACAAAACTCTTTAGCTATATGTAGGCAACACATTAAACGGGAGAAGTGCTTAGTTACTGTCAGCTTTAAAGCAAAATGTTATCAATTAATAAACTTGAGGTGTGTTTGCAGTTTGCAGTTTTTGCACCCTAAATGCAGTAGGTGAAGGGTAAGTTACATCATTGATGCTGTGCATTGGTACCACTGTGTTATAACCATAAATAAAAGAGAAAATGATTGGAATTGTGGCTTTATTCCAATTTAAAGAGCAGCACCATTCCAATTACAAGTTAAGGTGCACTGCTTAAAAGAATGCCAAACCAAAGTGTTGTAATAGGCATAGATGTTAATTAGTTACTCAACATAACATTCTTCCCTCCTAAGAATTTGGGAACATTTAAAGCTACAATATCAATTATAAGTGTTATCAAATTGAACCAGACAAACAGTTCAAAGTTAACAGTATTAACTCGGAAACTAAACAAAATTTAGTACAGTTAGTTTAAGATACTTATATAAAAGGGATTTGATAAGCAGTATACTGATTCACTGAATGTAATGTCCAATGCATATGAATTCTAAAATTAGCAAGAGTTTGATAAAGTTACATCCAATTCAGTTCACTACAATTAATCACAATAGCGTGCTGGCATTTTCCCTTTGTTTGCTCTAGAAGACCTCCTTACAGATTCTACTTCTTCACTGTCAAGTGCAATTTCTGTAATCTCTTCCTTCCCACTAGTGAAAACTCCATCCATCTTTGTATTAATAGTATCCTGATTTGAGACTGTTTCTGTGCGTACAACGTTATGGGAATTCACAGAAATTGCACTCCTGTGTATAATTCTGTGTATGTGATTATGATCTTGATAAATCAATACATTATTTTGACTATTAGACATTTTATTAGCCAAAATAAAAATTTCTGCTTTTTTTCAGTCTTATAAAAAGTCGATAGGTTACGTTCAGCACGTTAGAAGAAAGCTAGAGGATGGTAATGATAAAGAGAAGAACAACAGTTTTCACAAGTTTGATCTTCAGGAAAGTGACAGCCACCAGTTTGTTGATATGGTAAAAGAAGAGCCTGGGGAAGTGCCGGAGAACACAAAATGCTGCCCGCCTAATAAGTGCATTTGTCAATGACAAAGGTTCTACGGACATAGCTTTTGGAGCGTTTCTCTACCTCATACATATGTAAACTAACTTGTGTACAGTCTAGCCTCGTTATCTCTCCACTGTCTGTCTGGGCAAATTTTTGGCGAGAGGCGAGTATGGCGAGATAACGGGAATATTACGAAGTTAGTCTATATGTATATACATAATAGTTGATTAACATAGTGTTACTTTTTTATTTAAAAAACCTTTTTCAAGTATACAGTTAAATGCAATAAACTTAGCAAAATAACCAACCACAGCACTCCTAATCTAATCCTGGTGAGACACACTAGAGTAATTATGTCTGTCTATCGAGTACAGCAGCATTGTCTACATACCGCGGTTATATTGATCGACACGCGGTATATGTATTGATCGATTCACCTCTGAGTTTGTCTGTTTGGCGACATAACGAATATAGTTTACATAAGCACTCATCCTAGCATGACGTGGCGAGGGTGGCGACTTAACGAGGTAAATATCAAAGCAGGAAATCCGTTCTGGTACTTTCTATGGCGAGAGACGAGTTTGGCGGCATAACGAGGGGCGAGATAACGAGGCTAGACTGTATTATGTTTTTATATGCCTTTGAATGATGCATAACTAAAATAATATGTAAATAATGCCTAGTTTGAGGACAATAGAGCATTTATTACCCTTGAGATTGTCACCATCAGCGGTTTTCCCAAGGCTTATGACCTTAATGACTCAAGGCCCTGGTTTGGGGAAAAGTCCGGCTGGTAACAATTCCCAGGTGTTAAATACAAATGCTACCTGATAAAAACTAGGTCTTTTTGTTCTATTATGCAACACTAGAAATTCCATATTTTGTGAATTATTACGAATCAGATTTCCAAATAGCTGATTCAAATTTCATTCACAATATTCTGAAAAGAATAAAAAATTTTGTTAGCCCGTCGTCTTTCAGCTTCAGTTACGGCACGTCTATTCAGACTAGCAAGTTTTCTGTCGTGAGTTCTCTCTGAAAGTTAAACTTGGCGAGTTTTGCTGCGTGTCAGCTCGTGCCTTCTATCGGTGAGAACTCGCAGTATCTCTCAGAGAGTTTGCAAAAACTTTTCGACGTAACTGTTCCCACTTGTGGGTTTACTCTCAAAGAAAAAAGTCACGAGATTCAACTCACTAGTCTGTGTGTGCCATTAAAACAGGGGTGTGCAAATTATACTAACTAGCGGGGCCACATTAAACTTTCCCGCAATTCCTGCGGGCCACAGGCAGTTTGATCAAGGAGCCAAGTACAGAAAGGCCTAATAACGATTTTTTTGCGTCCGACCTGCGTACATCATTACTACTACACTCAAGAAACTATTTTAGAAGTTATTAAAATTTATATTACAAACCATATATTTCTACTTTCAGGACAGATAGTGGTAATTTCATTACAATGCATATTAGTAATGTGTATCACACAGTCTGTGTAGTACAGTGACATTAAGCTACAACCGTCTTGTAAGGGTTAATGGCATCCGATCTAGTAGAAAAAACTACCCGCACTATCTTTGGGATC
This sequence comes from Tubiluchus corallicola, assembly GCA_030141605.1. Taxonomy (NCBI): domain Eukaryota; kingdom Metazoa; phylum Priapulida; class Priapulimorpha; order Priapulimorphida; family Tubiluchidae; genus Tubiluchus; species Tubiluchus corallicola. The sequence goes on from JAQGDQ010000118.1 coordinate 561,511, forward strand.
GTGGCACGGACTTCAGCTGAATACACTCAATTAATCGCCCGGGCCGCACTTTCATTAGGTTGACAAATCTCTTCGCGGGCCGCACAAATTCTCTCGGCGGGCCGCATGTGGCCCGCGAGCCACAATTTGCACACCCCTGCATTAAAATAAAGGAGTGCAATGAAGTACACTCACAGTACGCATGCTTATTGTGCATAGAGTCTACTACGAAAATCATATTTACTGATTTTTTACATCGCTAATTGGCAGAGACAGTATTTTACATAACAGATCTATTATTTATCAGTGACACTGTTTTGAAGATTAACAGAATTTGTTAGAAAACTTGTGTATAATAAAGTCCCATAATACTATTTCTGTAAACGTCAGCGTCAGTAAGTATAAATTGTAACTTGCAAAAGTTCATATCAGACATGTGATATTTTACTCATAGCCATTGTTATTGCTCAGAATGTTTTAAAACACTTACTATTTTTAAATGGATACTATTCAACTATTTTATAACAATAATTTTATGTAATTATAATATTTTTTATATACAAGTGCACAAAGAAATTAACATTTAAATTTTGAAGGTTTTATAAATGGTCTGTTACATTTATGTCCATTTTGTATTTAATGCATGTATCATGTTAAGACTGAATCAAAGCTCAAATTTATTTATTTGAAAATTTGAATAATGTGTAGGATAGATCTGAATTAGTTTGTTTTATTAATTAATTAATGTGTAAGATCTGTTTTCTTGTAGTAGTTTCAGAGTTTAATGAAATTTTAAAATTTGTTTTATGTGTTGAAGTAAAAGTTGTACAAGAATCACTTGATTTTTGTAGTAAAACTGAATGAATATTTTTGTTATCTGTGGAAGCACATGTAGTTAAATTGTTTCAATTCCACTACCTCAAAATATTATAACTTTTCTGGGTAATTTTAACTTCTTTCATGTAGTTGCTGTTTCTTTGGTAATAATTTAAAAGCAGAATGCTATTAAGATTGTGGGTTCTATAACTCTGGTATGTTGTAAGTTTTCAACAGCTTTAATAAGCTTTACAGATTCCTATAGAGTTTGCATGTTTTGAAAGTTTATATGTTTATTATATTTTATATAATTATATACAATTAACTGTAAGCTGTATTTTTGTATAAATTTATAATAATGATATCAAAGTTTGATTGCTGTACAGAAATTACTGTGGCATAAATAATGCTTTATAAAACGTAACTTCATCATTGTCTTTTTTAACACAGTTTGCAAAATATACATGCATTTTACTAAAGCTCTTAACGTAGTTTTGAAATTATTACTAAGTCTGTCTGTATCTATTTTCTATGATTATCATGTTGAATCACTTTTGTTTGTCTCAATTGTAAAGTTGTTACACTCAAACTAATCTCTGTTATTAACTTTGGTTTTTCCAACACTGGAGAATGTGAAGTCAAATTCTCCACCCTTACGCAGTGACATTTATTTGAAGTCACAGATTCATGTAGTGGTAGTTGTTGTTTGTTTGTTTGTTTGATTGATTGATAGGCATGTAGTAAACTTGATTTAACATTGTTAACATTGTACAAATGGCAAACCACAAATGAAATTTAAATCGAATGAAATAAAGTTTAAATATTCACGCTGGGATAGGTAGGATTAAATTTTATGTGCTGTTTGTCGTTTTTGTTGCTAGGACTACAGATGAATAGGTTACAAAAAGGTTATTTAAGGTTATTTACAAACGTAGGTATAGGCTTATAGGTAGGTATAGCTACTCATTAGGCTTAGTAGGTATAACCTAGGTATAGGGTATAGGCTTAGGGTATGTAAGGGTAACGTAGGTATAGGCTTAGTAGGTATAACCTACTCATCCCATGCACTGGATTTCAGCTCACGAAAATCTCATGATATGTATCGATTTTGTCAACTTTAACATTGAGTCATTCAAATCCATTAAATATCGTTAAAGTAATTAAGAAAGCTGCTTATTTGGAGTAACATCAGTGTTCAATGTCAAGTAGCATACTCTTTAGCTAAACTTGTATACTTACACCTTTGAGTCCAGGTACAGAATATGGAGGTGGTGCTTGGTCAATTTGCTCCTCAGACATTTTTGAAAATTGTTCTCCAAGATAAAAGGGTGTTTAGCTAATTTAATTTAGCTAACTTAAGATAGCTAATTTAGTTTGTTAGTGCATTGCTGCAATAAACGCCTGTCAGTTGAATAAGGAAACTGACGCCCTTGTAAGTTTGAGTGAATTTTGTGACCTGGGTTCCATTTTCCAGCAAAATCTTTGATGATTCTATTACAAAAAAGTTTTGAGCACAAACAATAGCAAATGTAATGATTGGCGATTTTCATTTAAGTTTTAGAATATTCTCCTCAATGTAGAAAAACTATTAAATGCGACTTTTCGCAGTGACGTCATAATCTGAAAAATTCTAATTTGAAATTTAAAAATGAAATTTTCTATTGTATGTACGGTTTCAGTTGATACAAGTTGATACTTTCCAAGTTAAGTCGCCAAGTAACTCACAAGCGTCTTCAGCCACTCTCCTACAGTAAGTGCGACATTCACTCTCTATTTTCTGCAAAAAGTATCGAAAGTAACTCGTCGAAGTGCGCACACTGGACATTAATTCAACTCGTTGCAACTGTTGGGTTTGCAATTTATTGCTGGCAATAATTCACAAAGCAATTCATATTTGTGAGTTTGCTGTCGTGGAGAAAACTCACTAGTCTCAACGTGACATTGTAAGGCATTAACGAGCCACTATGAACCTATTAATGAAAAAAGTTTCTTATTTTATAACTCTTTTAAGTTGTCTAAAAAGGGCAGAATCAAGCTTGTAATGCAGTCGTCAGATGCTTATTAAAAGTGACACAATTGTGACACTTTCTTTGCAGATTTTTATTTTTGCCCAACTGAATTTTTGCCCTCACTTAAGTTAAAAAAATAGGCAATTTTTAATGCAGTGTACTTGCACTCAAAATTGTGTACACAGTTCGGAAGTAATTCAAAGTCAATGCCCCTTGTGAGCGGTTAAAATTGCACAGGTAAAATGGCACAAAAATAACAAAAGTAAATGTCGCACAGGAAAAAAAATCACACAAATTTAAAGTAGCTAAAAATCTCACAGGTAAAAATGGCACAGGAAAAAATGGCACAAATGGAGAAGTAGGTAAAAATTGCACATACGTTATTTTGATGCAGTGATTTCTATAATAAAACTAGAATACATTCAGTGGAAGCAGATATTTCCTCGGAAGCTGGACAATCTCAAACTTGTTCATTTCGTTTTTTTATTCAAATAATGTAGTACAAAGATGAACAAGCAAAAGTAGAAAAATATACCTATATTGGTTTTACATGGACTAGCAAAGAATCAAAATAATTTATTCATTAAATAGATGTTTTATCAGTATACACAAGTATTCCATATTAATGTTTATTTACTTTTTTATTTACATATCAAGCTAAACTCATCAGATTCATCAAGCCCAAATAGTGTCCTGGTAATCATCTTTTTTATTTTTAGAAATGAATGTAATTATATTAATTATTGAACCCAATGCGGCCATTCTTGTAATTTTGGCTGATATCTTTATCTTTTTTAATATTTATAAGCCATTATATGACTCAGGTACTGCAGTATTCTATGGCATCTATTATTGTATTTTTAGGTGACCATGTTGCCGGAATTAACTTAAATTTAAACTTAAACTAATGCGTTAAGAATCTACAATCTATTACATAAATGTAGGTGGAGCAATGGCTCCTTGCTTTTCGCTAAAAATGTGCGTGGATCATTCACGTGTGTTAGTATATGACTACGTGTGCCTAAGCCCAATGAAAGTGGCTGTCGAATAAAAAGCTTCGAAAAAAAGTCCATTGGTAATTGTCAACACTTTTATCGGCAATTGTAAATTTGTTTAGATCTTAGTACTACACCTGCTTGGCAAACTATTTATTAAGAAAGGTGCTGTAACAATTCATCTTGTATTTTTTGTAATAATTTGAAAAATCCTCCCTATAGTCTCCAGTCCAGTCTCTTAATCCAGTCTCGCTGTGCAAGCCTAGAACTGTTTAAAGGATATATTGCTCTCTAAACTTTATATTATTATTATTATTATTATTATTATTATTATTATTATTATTATTATTACTATTATTATTACTATTACTGTTATTATTATTATCATCACGATTACTTTTACTGTTATTATTATTATTATTATTATTTTGTATTGTACTGAGTTCTACTGCATATGGTGATTTTGGAAATGCACTTTCTATGGTACGCTCGTAGGCCTGTTTTTTCAACTTTAACCAATGCAGAACTAGCTATTGTTTATGTGATTAAATATTTAGGCCTAGAGGTCTAAATTTGGAACTGCATTCTGTGAGGCAGGCTGGAAGGCTATTTTCCTTAACAGAGCTATGTAATATTTATATGATTAAAGCATTATAGGCATTCTGAGTAATTCATTTTACTTATTTAATATATTTTTTAAAAGACTGTGCACTTTATACATGAATAACGAAAAATGCAGGCTATAGCAATCCACAATCTAGTAAAAAAACTTAAAACAAACATATCATCCAATAACAAAATCGATTTTTTATTGAAAAGCAGATTGCTTTTTTATTTTTGTTCCTGACTGCTTAACAATTTTGGTCTTGTCTTTTTTCAAATCATGACTTCACGTATTTGAGACATTACTTAGCGTGCTCTATGAATGGGTAACCTATTATAATAAACAAATTTAAGTTTAAATTGCCCAGATTGTTACGAAAGTTTGCAATTTCTAAGTTGCCGAATGTTCTTAATACTTCCAAATAAACTTGTATTTTCCATTGTATTTCATCCTTAACACATAGCTTTCGTGTTCTGGCTCAGAAACGTTGTGGTGCTTGTTGTCGTCATCATCATCATCATCTTCACGTGACTTACGGGCTGTAACACTCAAGCAAATGCAAAGAATAATAAATAAAGTAATTGCAAGACCCAAAGAAATTCCACTCCAGAGTTTGGACTTCTTTGAGGCTGCCCAGGCTTCTTCTAACCGACCCTCTGCGTTGAATTGGTCGACCTGAAAATAAGCAGCTTTAATTAAAGCTTGACATATTTGTGGCCTGGGCCTACTTAGTTGGGTGGTTTGGATGAACCTTATGTATTTGTGGTAAATTATTACTTCATGTTTTTTCTTGTTGCTGCTGTTTGCTTCAGAAATATTTCAAAATCTTTCAAACTGTAACGGCAGAGTTGATTGAATTGACAGATAAAGCCTCGACTCGAGATTGAATGAGAAATAGCAGATTATATTTTGTCACTTCCATTTCTTTCTAAGGACAGCTAATGGAAAACATGTTAATTATTAATAATTAGTAACTTCTACAGCATTGGGATTTCAAAATCTTGTAGTTCATTAAGGTTTGACGAAATTTCCTGCCCCCTAATTTAAAATTCTCATATAAATCCTCAGATTGTTAGTTTTTCTTATAATAGCCCAAAACTAAAAATATAGGTGTTTTACATGCACACATTCTGAAGACGAAAATAATTTGTCATTAATGCACAGCACTGAATTCACACATTTTAAAACTCGATATTTTAAATATCTAATTGGTTTTTAGCAGTTTGACCTGCTTGCTTATTTTGGTTTCCAGTGTTCGTTCTGTCAGTCGGTTGGTGGGTTAGTCGATCAGTCATTCAGTTGAATTTCTGTGGTTTCTTAAAAAATCTCTTCCTGTTTTTAAACAACTTGCATTCAATGAGACAATCAGCAGCTATACTAATACCTTTGTTACATGCGTTAATTGACAAATATACTGATACTTTTGTTACGTGCATCTGTTCATGCTGACTCATTATGTTAAATATATTCACCTTTATAGCATAGTACACTGCTACGATCCCAGCAGGCCAGAAACAGCAGATGCAAGAAATGACGGCTAGAGTCAAGTTGTTGGGAGCTCCTGACCGCTCACCCAGAACTATGACAGTTGCACCAGTTGGCTGAGTTTGGTAAGCTTGGTACCCGCCTGGCCCTGATTGAATCGGGTACTGAAAAAGTCAGTGATTTTGTGACGGATGTTGGTGGAAATCTGTATAGTGTCTTGTGCCAATTCTTATGTAAACATGGCACATGTTTGAGAAAGTATGGCCCATTGAAAACAAGTCAATGGTCTTAAGTCAATGATCCGATATACGGCCACACCATAGATGCAATGTATGTATACAATGACTTCTATGTGTATATAACGGATTGATTATTTGGCCTGATTCATACGTATTAATATATACGTTATTGAGAGATACATGTTCTTTATAACAAAGAAGGAAATTAGTTGAGCTCTTCTCCTGGTTTTTAAAATTTCGTTGGTGCCAAAGATTTAAGTTTAATTAAAAATTTCTAAATTAAATAAAAAATAAAATAAAATTACGCGAGCTCGTGTACAGACCAAAATATAATGGTCTCACTTTGACCCTGGGATAGTGTACTGAATAACTATTTTTGTAGCTTTTCAGTAGTTTTAGCTGTTGCAATAGGTCTTCGAATTATCTGATCTTCTATAAAGGTCTAACTTTAACTGCAATTTCTTTCTTGCAAAGCTTCGAATGAAGCGTGTACCTTTAACACATTTTAAAAACGGGCGCCATTTTTTGTCTTAATGGAATTCTTTCATTTCTGTGTGTCAGTATCTTCAGAAACTTTTCCATTCAATAGTTGTACCTCCCTTATCTCTTTGTCAGACGAAATTGTAAGGGTTGCACTGGGGGGACAATTTACTTCAATGACAGGTACTGTAAATATCCTCAGAAAAGTTGCTTAAAATCCGTTGTTGTTCAAAATAAGAACAGCGTTTATAATATTAAAATTAGGCCTTATGCTTTCAACTTTTCTTGTTTTCAAGCTTAGCTTTTCATGTTTAATAGATCGAATTACTAAAAATACTCAATAGAATAAATGGCAGACGGCATAGTTTAGTGGTAACGCATCTGCTTTCTGTCTGGGAGGTCGTGAGCTCGATGCTGCCAGCCAGGATGTACTAAAGCGTTTAAAAATAATACTTGTTGTTTCTCTGCCTGATGCATGGTATTTGTAGTAAAACTGGAGTAATAATAATTTTGCCCTGCCTGGCGCTTTGCACTTACTGGTAAAACCGGTATAATAATAATCTCTATTATTGTGGTGAGATTTTTTATTCACAGTCGAAGGAAAAGTCTCATGGCAGATTTCTTTTGCATTTACAGTTGATTTTAAATAAAGATTATTATTATTATTATTATTATTATTATTATTATTATTATTATTATTATTATTATTATTATTATCATTGTTGTTATTATTATTATTATTGTTGTTGCTGTTGTTGTTGTTGTTATTATTATTATTATTATTATTATTATTATTATTATTATTATTATTATTATTATTATTATTATTATTATTATTATTATTATTATTACTGTTACTATTATTATTTTTATTATCATCATCATTATAATTGTCATCATTATCGTCATCATCATCATCATGTTTATTATCATTATTATTAATTGGCGTGTGGTAAACTTGATTTAACTTTGTACAAATAAAAATGGCAAGCCACAAATGAAATTTAGATTTTACAAAATGAAGCAACGTTGTAATATTCACGCTTAAATCTCGTGCCCTGGGATTGAGCAATTTTCAAAAAGGTTGTTTAAGCCGCATATTGATTTATTAGCGTACAGACCTATAACCTACTCATCCCAAGCACTGGATTTCAGTATTAGGTAATTAAGAAAGCTGCTTATTCGGAGTGACGTCAGTGTTCAGTGTCAAGTAGCATGCGGTATAACTAAACCTGTATACTTACACCTTTGATTCCAGGTGCAGAATATGGAGGTGGTGTTTGTCCAACTTGCTCCTCAGACATTTTTGAAAATTGTTCCTCCAAGGTAAAGCGGTGTTGTTTTCAATTAAACGAGTTAATTTAATTTGTTAGAACATTGCAGTAATAACCGCCTGTCAATTGAATTAGGAAACTGACGCCCTTGTAAGTTTGAGTGAATTTTGTGATCTGGGTTCCATTTTCCAGCAACATCTAAGATGATTCTATTACAAAAAAGTTTATAGCACAAACAATAGCAATTGGAATGTAACCTAATAATCTTAACCTTAGAAAAACTACTAAAAGCGAGTTCTTAAAGTGACGTCACAATCTGAAAACTGATTTCTAATTTGAAGTTTTAAAATTAATTTTTGTTATGTTACTATGGCGCATCCAGACTAGCGAGTTTTACCGCTAAGTTATTCGCAACTTGTTTAGATTGGAGAGCAAAAGCTGATGCGAGTTACTGTCTGACACTCTCTTGTCTATTCACTGCGAGAAATATCGAGAGTAACTCACCGAGACGTTCACACTGGGTAGTAAATTAACTCGCAGCAGCTGCTGCTGAGTTAACAATAATTTGCCCACTGTTTCACACGAAGCAGTTCATACTTGCGACTTTGCTGTCAGAGAGAAAACTTGCAACAGAATTGAATTGAATTGAATTTATTGCTAACAGGGATAAAGCATAATAATAATAGATCACATACAAACTTATAAAAAGTTTTTCCAAATTATAAAACAATATCGGCAACGAAGAGTATATTTTTCTATATAATTATATATAATTTTTATATATTTACGGTTATATAATTATTCATTTTTATTTATGTAAACTGACTATAATATGGCTTCGCAATTACAAATTTAAAACGTTAAGCTAATTGTTAAAAAAAGTAACATAACCCACAAGTGCATAGAGACTTCTTGCAAACTTGCTATCATAAATTTGTATACCTAAATTACTGCTGTAACATTTAAATGAAGACCGGATGATTGTTTAGACTCAATCTCATTTTAATTTACTGTGCAGAATATACATGTTCTTGCCTATAAAAGTTAACAATTATTCCTCATATCTGAATAATTAGCTTAGTAAGTTATTTAGCGACCGAACACAGCTATTGCTTACGTCAGAAACTAACCACAGTTTGTGAAATGGCAGGCATCTTCCCTTGTACGTCAAAGACATTTGCACGTTACAGTACTGAGTAAACGCGCGATGTCACGAAAAGGGGTGTACATCATATGACGTCAGAAACTAACACAGCAGTTCATGATCATGATCTATTTCTCAGCCACACGAATGTGACAAAAAGGTGCTGCTGCCAATCTTAGTAGATTCACTGAGCCGCGCGTAGCTTTGAAAGTTTAACAACATTTGAGTATCCGAGGTAATTATTATTTAATTTAAATTTTGGTTTAAAAAAGCTATTGTAGTTTTCAATATTTAGAGCATTCTTTATTCTGAGCTAATGTTTACACAATCATTCGGTTTTCCTATAAGCCCAAACTCATGTCTATAACATTAAACATTAAATATAACATGTTTATAACATTAAGATTAATGGTCCTAATTGAATAGATAAGTAAATATAAAAAATAACTTAATGAATGTTATTAAAGTGTGAATATAAGTGAATGGTACAAACGGTAACGCGAGTGACTAAACTATCGTAATAGTCCTGAATAAGTTCGGACTGAACCGTTAACAATTTGACATTCGCCTTCTCTCAAAAGTTTTGTTAATATTAATCCGTGAATGCATTATTCTATTAAATCTAAAGAGCTCACACATGGAGTTCAACTTTGGAATACCCTGCCATCAAATTTAAAACAAATCAAGTCTTTCGACGAATTCGAATCAAAATTAAAATTATATACATTGAAAGCCCTACATACGTAAACGATAATATATATTCATCCGCAAATTTTATTTACCCACGTCCATGTATGTATATATAGTATATAGTCTATTATAATTTTCGTGTAACATTATAATGTATATTTTGTTTTAAATTTTTGGTACAGTAGTTTTTAGTTTGCACTGGACGCATTTGCCTTTAACAGTTGCGTGAAATTTATTCTCATGCTGCGATGTTCTTTTATGCTTTTAAAGTTATGAATATCGATTTCTTATGGCAAATAAAGATTATTATATATTATATGTGTGTGTGCGTGCGTGCGTGTGCGTATGAAAAATTTCGTACAGCTTTGTTTTGTTCACGTTTGGGGGATGTAAATACTATGATTCTTATGCATAAATCCTCGCTAGGGTGATGGAGTTAAGTGATGTGTACATTCAGTTTTACAAAAAATGACAAACTGAATAAACTTAGCCAATGTATCTACGCGTATATTGTTGATTGGGTCTAACAGAATTACCATGTCTGCCGCCCTGTATTTTTTGCTCGATATTATACACTTTATCTTTGAGCCAAGCTAAAATTTTTTCTGTATTTTTTTCTGTTAGGTACGTCTTATCTTTGAGCCAGGCTAAATTTTTTTCTGTTAGGTACGTCTTATCTTTGAGCCAGGCTAAATTTTTTTCGGTTAGGTACGTCTTGGCATTAAGATAGTCAAATCTATCATCGGTAAAATCATTGTTAAATATGACATAATAGCACAAGTCCAACAAAAACTGTACTTGTTCCTGTGTCAGAGGTGTTTCCAAGCACATGTCTTCCCTAACATATGGACAGGTGCTTTCTTCGCGAACCGGATTGCCTTGGAAGTCAATATAATTGGGGTCGTCTATCCAACTTATCAAATCGCCGTTAATATGCTGACAAGTTTCTTTTATTTCACCTGAAAATTAATAAACACGTAATGTAACAGGATTAGCACATAGATGGCAGCACCTAATTACAATCTACAATTCCAACTTCCACACACTTAATTAATAAATCCGTTAAGTTTTTTTGGCTGTTGTAATGATGCAGCATGGATGTATTATTAATTCCCATGAAAGTAGCAAACTTTATTACAAATTCTCAAGAAACGAATCATCTTACAAAGGTGATTCTTTCGCTAAGAAGTCCAAGTGCAATGTAGACAATACGTGGAATGTGCGCGCATCATTGACGTTTTATAGGTGGGTAACACAATTAATATTACTGGAGCGTTTCTGATAATTAAATAATAGATAAAAAACTAAATTAACGGCGGGCGAGCTCAACTATTAATGACATCACAAACTAACATAATTTTCAACAGCAGCGTGTTGCACATGTTTGCAAACGTGAAAATTGAAGTACAGTGCAATAGTAAGATATTCAGTGTGTTGTACTAAAACTAGACACGTTTTAAGATAAAAATTCAAATTTCAAACTTACTGATGTGCTCGTGTATGAGCTGTCCAACGTGCGCATTTCGTCACAAACTTACACATCTGGACTGAGAGGTATAGCATTTGTTTTTGTGCAATGCGTTTCCGAAATACAGGCACTAGTACTAGCACCGTCTAACTAGCGAATGGTGAAATGCAAGTAACAACGAAGAATTAGTGGCACGATCGTGAAATTGTGTTTGTGTGGTAATAATTCTATCACGTAAGTCATTTTTGAAAAAAATAGTATGTATTCTTTCAAAATTTTAAAGAATAGAATGTTTTGACCTACAGTTTAAGATTGTGTCCGGTTTTGCTTTAAGTCATTGAACAATCTATTGTGATGTCACAATGCTAGAACAATATTCTAATCCACACCAGCAACACCATACACCAAAACAACAGCAGCGGCGAAAACAATCTACACAATTCAGAAACAACGCAAAATGATGCTAGAAAAATCCGTCCACTGATGATTAATAATGCGCAAGCGTTCAACATATTCTTTGTTCACTGCTCCCGAATTGACGGCGACAAGTTAACTGTTAACAAATTACAGAGTTACTTTTACGGTTGTCATGGAATTAAAATTTTCATGATAAGTTTAGTGGGGTCTGCTCATTGTTTTCTAATAAACAAGAAGTGTTTTGTAATACGTGAACAACAATGAGAACGGAACCGGTATCATGTTAAAAAAAGGTCTGTTTATGGGAGCTACATCGCAAGCAAGTGACCGTAAAATAATTTTACTGCTTATTTTCAACTCCCTCACTGAACTACAGTCAATAATGCACGCATTTTCCACGTAGTGCGAGCCAACACTTATTTAAGGTCCCTTCACTGTATTATTCAGCCTAGAGTTTTCCAGATTTCTGAATTTTGCTTGCCAGTGACACAATTTTTGGTTGCCATGAATGACTGACTTTGAACATTTCCTATGGGAAAATTCCCTCATAAGACTTCAGCCTTTTTTTGCAAACAGCATAGGTTTTAAAATTTACACATCTTAAAATTAAATAAAGGAATTGAATAGATAAATTAGTTTAATAAAATGAAATTAACGTAGAATTAATTTAATAAATTAATAAAGGTAATGTTAAGAGTTAATGTAATTTTAAAGCAAGAGAGAACTCTCTTAGACTTGTCATCTTTAAAGAAAGACTATAATAGACATTCAACGTTTTTATTCATAATATTTATTTTTCTATTTTTATTAGCTTCATGACAATATCAATCATAAAATATTCATTTTTCGATTTTTCCTAGCAAAAATGAGTAAAAAGAAGTAAAATGTTTCTAGTTTGCTAAGTTAAATTTATATATAAATTCTTGGTTCTATGGCATTTTAAAAGGACATACTTCTCAGTGTCCACTCAATCTAAATTCGGCTGTATTTGAATATTTGCAGTTAAAATTTATTATGAGTTCTTCATTATTGTACAATTATTCGTGATTAAGAAACATCATGTTATTTATTATACATGTTATACTTAGGCTTGTGTTCAAAGTAATCATCTTGATTGATACACGTGTATGAGACTTACCTATTTCTGCTGCTGTAGAAAAACCTGTGGACATGGTAACGTCTGTAACCATGCCAACAAATCCTCGTGGATTAGTACTTAACTCACAAGTATCTTCACCCATATTCACACCCTTCAGATTTTTCCCAAAAACAGCGCACCCGCCGCCTGGAATTTCGTCCTTTCCAGCATTTTCAAACTCTGCAAAAATCATAAGGATTAAACGTAGTTATTATAGAGTTTTTGTTCTGCCACATTAAACTGTGAAACAATGTGTTCGTTTCCTGACGTTGTTCTTGCCGTTGCTGTCGAATGACGGCAAAGGAGATCACAGCCCAAAACTCACAACAAATAACACCTAAAGTAATCGCTGAAATCTTAGGTTGTTTGTTCTTGCTTTTGAAGCTCTTCCTACTGCTAATGGTACAGATTTTTCATTAGTGTTTTTAGGCTCATTGCTGCTGCTGCTGCTGCTGCTGCTGCTATGACAGCTGTTGGGGTTGTTGCTATTACTGTCGTTATTGTCGTCATTACCAACGCCACCGTTATTATGCAAATTAAGTATGAAAATTATTTTCGGTCAATTGTCACTGCACACTAGTAAATACTTTGAACCAAGCAGATTTCAGTCCACGAATCCACGATTGCAAAATCTCCTGTTTGGTTTTTATTTCCGAATCAATAATTCTTCACTAATACAATAGTCATAATTAAAATTAGCAGACCAGTTCTACCATTGCATGATACCATTGCATACCAGACTTGATAGAACTGTCTGTTGAAGCTTGCAGGTGTTAGCACAACAAGAAAAACAAAGAAAAACGATCATTTTTAAAGTTGGTTGAACTTTCACCTGACGTAATTTATGTCAAATTTTTTAGCTCTTCATTAAACAAAATTATAAATTTAGGCAATAAAGAATAAGTACGCTGACTCTATGACTTAAAGTATTTACTCGAAATTTACCTCCAGAATCTGATTTATCATCAAGATATACAGCAAATTCTCCTGTCCCGCTTTCCCACGTCACGCATAGGCAGTGCCACATTCCGTCATCTTCAAACATTAAACTGAAAGAAACCCATTTTGGCACAGGCGTTATATTATAAGAAACAGACAGAAACGGACAAGCGATGTGCTGCCTGCCAGTGTGATGCTGAATCACAAGACGTGTCACATACAGATTACTCAATTGTCTGCCAATTGCCCTTCTTCTACCAACAAGCCACAAGGAGTTTTGTAATTTTCAGTCATGATTAAGAAAAGAAAAAACAAAAGTAGAATTTTGGTACCAAAACGAGTTTGACATAGTCTATTCTTAATTTTTGCTATTAGTCTTCTAGTTTATACGGATTTTTTTATATTATAGGATTATTATTGTTAGTGCTGTTCGTTCACCGTAAAGTTTTTTCTTGTAACATTAAAGTTTTTTATGGATTACTTTGCCTAACCGCGTCAATTTGTAAATGCCCCACTAATATGATATTTTAATTTTATTAACACCAAGCAACAACACAATATTGCAAAATACATTACGATAACATACTATACATAGTGTTATGAATAAATTTAGAAATACGAATTTTGGCGAATAATTGATTGAGTTATCAGATGAATTAGATTCAGATGATAAACTCAAGCCTCCCTGATTTTGTTAAGTAAATTTATACGGTTGAACAAGAAACTCCTCCAGCTGGCAGCTCGAGTTTAATGAGTTAGAATTGTCACACGATTTGTAGAACGTGCAGGTGTAGTGTTCGAGAAAGACACTATTGTTTAACTAGAATACATGCAGAGTAAAGAGATAATTAGGAGAAGGTCTAGAGCAATTAAGTTGTCGCGTGCGAATAAGTTAATGAAGAGAGCCAAGGTCTAGTATCAGTGCTCATAGGACATTAGAAGGAAATCAAAAATTATACCAACCAGATGGTATAGTAGTCTCAAAAGCGACAGAATTTAAGAAACTCATTACTGGTTGTAAAATCAGGAGTGAAAGAAACGTCGCTGTCCAGGAGGTAACAGATGTTGCCAGATGGTGCAATACCGCGAAGGTCAACTCTCAGAAATATAAGCTCTGGTAAGATACTCCAGAATCACACATGACGGGGTGACGTAGGTGAGCGTCACACACCACGAGAGAGGAAGGGAGTCTGACAGTGGTTTGCTACCATACCGTGTTTCCATGACATCTTCTGCAAGAGGAAGCAACGTTTGCCCAGCGTAGAGAGGAATCTGCGTACTTAGCAATTGACTGAGCACTGGTGCTACGTAGTCTCGAAATCAATCAGGGATTTGACCAATTGTAGGGGTACATTGGTCAATCCACAAGTTAAGTCTTTCAACTTATATATTTTGTATCAGTATCTGAATAGCTGTAAACGTTACGTTGTATTAAGCACCTTCAGTGAAGCATATCGAAATTGTTAGTCATTAAGTGAATAGCATCTTCTGTGGAGCTAGACATTAGTTGTAAGCGCCCACCGGCGTATAAGACCAAATCTTGTAGTGAAGTCAGAGTTGATGAAATTGTAACTGTAAGTTCAATAAAGTCTGTTCACTGTAGTAACGCAGACATTGAGTTTGTGAAAGATTAAAAGCGTTAACGGTAACTGACATTTGCATCACTAAATCCTAGATACGAACTTGAGGAGATTCGCAGTGCACTTAAAAGCTCAATTGCGGGAGCAAAGCTTGTAAACTTGAGGGATAAAGGCCTCACTCACAACGCAAGGTCAAAGTGAAAGTTGTGTAGGACAAGATCATTGCCTTAGCGACTTAACTAAAGCCCTCGAAGTCGGGTAATCGATATCCGATCAATTACCTAAAAGCAATCGATAAGCGAATCTATAAAATCTAATATATCAATCAAATCAATTAATTCAAGATCACTCGATACGGCAAAATAACATAACATAACATAACATAACATAACATAACATAACATAACATAACATAACATAACATAACATAACATAACATAACATAACATAACATAGCATAACATAACATAACATAACATAACATAACATAACATAACATAACATAACATAACATAACATAACATAACATAACATAACATAACATAACATAACATAACATAACATAACATAACATAACATTCTGAAATAGCGCCTATACAGCTTGTAAGAAAGTTTGTTTTACTATGTACTTCAATGGTAAATACAAATTAAAGAAGAA
Organism: Tubiluchus corallicola; assembly: GCA_030141605.1. Classification (NCBI taxonomy): domain Eukaryota; kingdom Metazoa; phylum Priapulida; class Priapulimorpha; order Priapulimorphida; family Tubiluchidae; genus Tubiluchus; species Tubiluchus corallicola. The sequence goes on from JAQGDQ010000118.1 coordinate 577,426, forward strand.
AAAAAACTTTCGCCAAAATGAAGCAAGAAGTTATTGTCAAATAATTCGGCAACTAAAAGCAGAAGTACAAATGAATTTTTAATTACATTCGGATAAAACGAAGTATGTTAGATTTTTGGACACATTTTCGCCTCTAATGCAAAAATAATAGCTTTCAAAAAGAGTAGGCTTTCAAGGCGTCGTAAAGACGCCTCAGGTTAGGTCAGCCGCATCAGTACGAATGACAAAAAGTATCAATAATGATTTTATCCTGCTATAGAATTCAATGCAGATTCGTTATTTGGTTGCTAAGATGCCCTATAAGGCAACGCGCGCCACCTTAACTTTGCTAAATTTTACAACAATGCACCCCACCGTAACTTTGCTAAATTTTACAACAATGCACGCCACCGTAACTTTACTAAATTTTACAACAACGCGCGCCACCTTAACTTTGCTAAATTTTACAACAATGCGCGCCACCGTAACTTTACTAAATTTTACAACAATGCACCCCATCGTAACTTTGCTAAATTTTACAGCAATGCACGCCACCGTAACTTTGCTAAATTTTACAGCAATGCACACCACCGTAACTTTGCTAAATTTTACAGCAATGCGCGCCACCGTAACTTTGCTAAATTTTACAGCAATGCGCACCACCGTAACTTTGCTAAATTTTACAACAATGCGCCCCATCGTAACTTTGCTAAATTTTACTGCAATGCACGCCATCGTAACTTTACTAAATTTTACAACAATGCGCGCCACCGTAACCCTGCTAAATTTTACTGCAATGCACGCCACTGTAACTTTGCTAAATTTTACAACAATGCGCGCCACCGAAACTTTGCTAAATTTTACAGCAATGCGCACCACCGTAACTTTGCTAAATTTTACAACAATGCGCCCCATCGTAACTTTGCTAAATTTTACAACAATGCACCCCATCGTAACTTTGCTAAATTTTACAACAATGCACGCCACTGTAACTTTGCTAAATTTTACAACAATGCACCCCATCGTAACTTTGCTAAATTTTACAGCAATGCGCACCACCGTAACTTTGCTAAATTTTACAGCAATGCGCACCACCGTAACTTTGCTAAATTTGACAGCAATGCGCACCACCGTAACTTTGCTAAATTTTACAACAATGCGCCCCATCGTAACTTTGCTAAATTTTACTGCAATGCACGCCATCGTAACTTTACTAAATTTTACAACAATGCGCGCCACCGTAACCCTGCTAAATTTTACTGCAATGCACGCCACTGTAACTTTGCTAAATTTTACAACAATGCACCCCATCGTAACTTTGCTAAATTTTACAGCAATGCACGCCACTGTAACTTTGCTAAATTTTACAACAATGTGCGCCACCGTAACCCTGCTAAATTTTACAACAATGCACCCCATCGTAACTTTGCTAAATTTTACAATAATGCGCACCATCGTAACTTTGCTAAATTTTACAGCAATGCGCACCACCGTAACTTTGCTAAATTTTACAACAATGCGCGCCACCGTAACTTTGCTAAATTTTACAACAATGCGCACCACCGTAACTTTGCTAAATTTTACAACAATGCACCCCATCGTAACTTTGCTAAATTTTACAACAATGCACGCCACCATAACTTTGGTAAATTTTACAGCAATGCGCACCACCGTAACTTTGCTAAATTTTACAACAATGCACGCCACCGTAACTTTGCTAAATTTTACAACAATGCGCACCACCGTAACTTTACTAAATTTTACAACAATGCACGCCATCGTAACTTTGCTAAATTTTACAACAATGCGCACCATCGTAACTTTGCTAAATTTTACTGCAATGCACCCCACCGTAACTTTACTAAATTTTACAACAATGCACATCATCGTAACTTTGCTAAATTTTACAACAATGCACCCCATCGTAACACTGCTAAATTTTACAGCAATGCACGCCATCGTAACTTTACTAAATTTTACAGCAATGCACTCCACCGTAACTTTGCTAAATTTTACAACAATGCGCGCCACCGTAACTTTACTAAATTTTACAACAATGCACCCCATCGTAACTTTGCTAAATTTTACAACAATGCACCCCATCGTAACTTTGCTAAATTTTACCGCAATGCGCACCACCGTAACTTTACTAAATTTTACAGCAATGCACGCCACCGTAACTTTACTAAATTTTACAACAATGCACCCCATCGTAACTTTGCGAAATTTTACAGCAATGCACCCCATCGTAACTTTGCTAAATTTTACAACAATGCACCCCATCGTAACTTTGCTAAATTTTACAACAATGCACCCCATCGTAACTTTGCTAAATTTTACAACAATGCACCCCATCGTAACTTTGCTAAATTTTACAACAATGCACCCCATCGTAACTTTGCTAAATTTTACAACAATGCACCCCATCGTAACTTTACTAAATTTTACTGCAATGCACGCCACCGTAACTTTACTAAATTTTACAACAATGCACCCCATCGTAACTTTGCTAAATTTTACAACAATGCGCGCCACCGTAACTTTGCTAAATTTTACAACAATGCGCACCACCGTAACTTTGCTAAATTTTACAACAATGCACCCCATCGTAACTTTGCTAAATTTTACAACAATGCACGCCACCATAACTTTGGTAAATTTTACAGCAATGCGCGCCACCGTAACTTTGCTAAATTTTACAACAATGCACGCCACCGTAACTTTGCTAAATTTTACAACAATGCGCACCACCGTAACTTTACTAAATTTTACAACAATGCACGCCATCGTAACTTTGCTAAATTTTACAACACTGCGCACCATCGTAACTTTGCTAAATTTTACTGCAATGCACCCCACCGTAACTTTACTAAATTTTACAACAATGCACATCATCGTAACTTTGCTAAATTTTACAACAATGCACCCCATCGTAACACTGCTAAATTTTACAGCAATGCACGCCATCGTAACTTTACTAAATTTTACAGCAATGCACTCCACCGTAACTTTGCTAAATTTTACAACAATGCGCGCCACCGTAACTTTACTAAATTTTACAACAATGCACCCCATCGTAACTTTGCTAAATTTTACAACAATGCACCCCATCGTAACTTTGCTAAATTTTACCGCAATGCGCACCACCGTAACTTTACTAAATTTTACAGCAATGCACGCCACCGTAACTTTACTAAATTTTACAACAATGCACCCCATCGTAACTTTGCTAAATTTTACAGCAATGCACCCCATCGTAACTTTGCTAAATTTTACAACAATGCACCCCATCGTAACTTTGCTAAATTTTACAACAATGCACCCCATCGTAACTTTGCTAAATTTTACAACAATGCACCCCATCGTAACTTTGCTAAATTTTACAACAATGCACCCCATCGTAACTTTGCTAAATTTTACAACAACGCACCCCATCGTAACTTTACTAAATTTTACAACAATGCACCCCATCGTAACTTTACTAAATTTTACAACAATGCGCGCCACCGTAACTTTGCTAAATTTTACAACAATGCACCCCATCGTAACTTTGCTAAATTTTACTGCAATGCACGCCACCGTAACTTTGCTAAATTTTACTGCAGTGCACGCCACCGTAACTTTACTAAATTTTACAACAATGCACCCCATCGTAACTTTGCTAAATTTTACAACAATGCACCCCATCGTAACTTTGCTAAATTTTACAACAATGCACCCCATCGTAACTTTGCTAAATTTTACAGCAATGCACGCCACCATAACCCTGCTAAATTTTACAACAATCGCGCCACCGTAACTTTACTAAATTTTACAGCAATGCGCACCACCGTAACTTTACTAAATTTTACAACAATGCGCGCCATCTTAACTTTGCTAAATTTTACAACAATTCGCGCCATCTTAACTTTGCTAAATTTTACAACAATTCGCGCCACCGTAACTTTGCTAAATTTTACAACAATGCACCCCATCGTAACTTTGCTAAATTTTACTGCAATGCACGCCACCGTAACTTTGCTAAATTTTACTGCAGTGCACGCCACCGTAACTTTACTAAATTTTACAACAATGCACCCCATCGTAACTTTGCTAAATTTTACTGCAGTGCACGCCACCGTAACTTTACTAAATTTTACAACAATGCACCCCATCGTAACTTTGCTAAATTTTACAACAATGCACCCCATCGTAACTTTGCTAAATTTTACAACAATGCACCCCATCGTAACTTTGCTAAATTTTACAACAATGCACCCCATCGTAACTTTGCTAAATTTTACAACAATGCACCCCATCGTAACTTTACTAAATTTTACAACAATGCACCCCATCGTAACTTTACTAAATTTTACAACAATGCGCGCCACCGTAACTTTGCTAAATTTTACAGCAATGCGCGCCACCATAACTTTGCTAAATTTTACAACAATGCATGCCACGTAACTTTGCTAAATTTTACAACAATGCATGCCACCATAACTTTGCTAAATTTTACAACAATGCACCCCATCGTAACTTTGCTAAATTTTACAACAATGCACCCCATCGTAACTTTGCTAAATTTTACAGCAATGCACCCCATCGTAACTTTGCTCAATTTTACAACAATGCACCCCATCGTAACTTTGCTAAATTTTACAACAATGCACCCCATCGTAACTTTACTAAATTTTACAACAATGCACCCCATCGTAACTTTACTAAATTTTACAACAATGCGCGCCACCGTAACTTTGCTAAATTTTACAACAATGCACCCCATCGTAACTTTGCTAAATTTTACTGCAATGCACGCCACCGTAACTTTGCTAAATTTTACTGCAATGCACGCCACCGTAACTTTACTAAATTTTACAACAATGCACCCCATCGTAACTTTGCTAAATTTTACAACAATGCACCCCATCGTAACTTTGCTAAATTTTACAACAATGCACCCCATCGTAACTTTGCTAAATTTTACAGCAATGCACGCCACCATAACCCTGCTAAATTTTACAACAATCGCGCCACCGTAACTTTACTAAATTTTACAGCAATGCGCACCACCGTAACTTTACTAAATTTTACAACAATGCGCGCCATCTTAACTTTGCTAAATTTTACAACAATTCGCGCCATCTTAACTTTGCTAAATTTTACAACAATTCGCGCCATCTTAACTTTGCTAAATTTTACAACAATGCGCGCCACCGAAACTTTGCTAAATTTTACAAAAATGCGCGCCACCGAAACTTTGCTAAATTTTACAAAAATGCGCACCACCATAACTTTACTAAATTTTACAACAATGCGCGCCACCGTAACTTTACTAAATTTTACAGCAATGCACGCCATCTTAACTTTGCTAAATTTTACAACAATGCACGCCATCTTAACTTTGCTAAATTTTACAACAATGCACCCCATCGTAACTTTGCTAAATTTTACAGCAATGCACACAACATAACTTTGCAAAATTTTACAACAATGCATGCCACCGTAACTTTGGTATATTTTACAACAGTGTATGCCACCGTAACTTTGGTATATTTTACAGCAATGCACGCCACCGTAACTTTGGTATATTTTACAACAGTGTATGCCACCGTAACTTTGCTAAATTTTACAACAATGCATGTTACCGTAACTTTGCTAAATTTTACAGGCCTACTTCTCGTGTGATGTTTGCCACAAACTAAAATATTTAAATTAAACGTAATATGGACAAAAACTTTGATTTACTTACTTAGTTGTTTTGCGTTCATTGTTGATAATAACTCCAATAAATCCATCAACGTCAATAAATATTTTGATTCCATTTTTAGGAGCCTGATCCACTTTGTAGTTGAAAAGAGTTGTGTCTTCGTCTACTTCGGCCAAATCGTCTTCGCCTATTTTGATCCACTAGGAAAAAAATAGCTACTTAAAACTTTGAAATAAATGAGCACGTTACTTTCTTCCAAAAAAATTGAGAAGGCAAAAAACAGTAAAAGAAGTAAAGTCGTATCTAGACGGTTCTGCTAAAAACTAGGACGTTGAGAAAATTTTGAACTGATTGACCCAAGAAGTCAGATCACTTTATTGACGTCATTTTGACTAACGATTGATTTTCATGTGATCTTAAAAACTGTCCATTTCTCTCTTAATGGTGAATATTTCACTTTAACAACATTTTCAGCTTGAATAAAATAAACTTACTCAATTAAATCTATTTAAAATAATGAAACTTTCTTTATTGCGTGAACATCTTATGAAATGTAGCAGATTTTCATCTTGGAATAACTTCACTAACACGCGGTTGCCAAAACACTTAACTCTAATATTAACTTTGCTGACTTTTTAAAAAATCCTAATCAAAATTTTTTTCTCCTAATTCAATTACTGAAAATAAAATATACACACTTTTAAATACATGTAATGCAAACAAATCACTAGTCTTGAACTTCAAAACATAAATATGTCCTTTCTAAAATCAGCAAGTTAAATTATATCACCATTAGTTACGTTACTACTGGAACTTTTCCAAATATTTTAAAAATTGCATAAAATATTATAATTCAATTCTGAACCCACTAGAGCTGGTTTATTAGGGTATGACCAGGAGACTGTTGCATACTCAAGCTTTGGCTGAACCAATGTTTTACACAATGAGACTTGAAGTTTAAATGACCGTGACAGGACAGCCCGTTTAGTCTCAATTAGCTGTTATCACTATAATCTATGTTAGCTTTTTGCAGCTTTTTTTACAACAGCAAAGCGATGAGGTGCTGTTATGTATTTAGTAAAGTGGCTAGAGTAAAGAGAACGTATTTTAAAGGAAAACCGGATGATTGTGTAAACATTAGTTCAGAATAAAGAATGCTCTAAAATATTGAAAACTACAATAGCTTTTTTTTAGATCAAACCTTAGATTAAATAATAATTACCTCGGATACTCAAATTTTGTTAAACTTTCAAAGCTACGCGCGGTTCAGTGAATCTACTAAGATTGGCAACGGCGCCTTTTTGTCACGTGCGCGTGGCCGACAAATAGAAGACGGTACCGTCATAAGCATGATCACGAACTGTGGTGTCAGTTTCTGACGTCATGTGATGTAGAGCCTTTTTTCGTGACATCATGCGTTTAAGCAGTACTTATGCAAATGTGCTTGATGCGCAAGGGAAGATGCCTGCCATTGCACAAACTGTAACTGTGGTTAGTTTCTGACGTTTCTGACCCTTCTAACGGAAGTGGTGCTGACAAGCCACTGGCGTAGCAATGTCTAGTTCTTTTGCTGGATTACTGCTGCGTTTACCTGTCTGAAGGCAGATTTCTTTTATTTTAGAGTTCTGCCTGCCCAATGTCTACAATAGACGTGACGGGCGTATGATATGGTGATGACGTAAGCAATAGCTGTGTTCGGTTGCCGTTAATTAACTTTCTAGCTAATATATTCAAACATAAGGAATAGTTCTTAGCTTTTATAGGTAAGAGAATGTATATTATTGACAGTAAATTAAAATGAGATTGAGTCTAAACATTTGTCCGGTCTTCCTTCAAATTGATGATTCAAGATTAAATTATTAAACTGATTCAAGATTAAATCATTGTCTGAGCCAGAAAGCTATTTA